>WKFP01011072.1:0-15097 GCA_011057875.1 Pterocles orientalis
TAGGTCTCGCTGGATGGAAGCACAGCCTTCTGGTGTGTCAGCCACCCCTCCCAGTTTCGTATCATCAGCAAACTTGCTGAGGGTGCACTCTATTCCCTCATCCAAGTCATTGATGAATATATTGAACAGCACAGGTCCCAATACCGAACCCTGGGGGACTCCCCTAGATACAGTGTGATTTGGTTTCCTACAGAGTGTGCTCACTGTACAAGTAGAAGTAGTAAGCAAATATTTGTACACTTTAATTCTTGATCATTAATCTGAAAAATTCTGTGGATGAGTTTGTTCTTGAGATTTACATCTGGGGAATTTAATGTTCTTCATGTTTTAATTCAGACACAGTGAAGATGGGGGTTTGAGCTCAATAAAATATTTATTTAGCAATACATAAGAGAACATTGATTCCTTTTTTAAATTCTTTTTATTGCTGAGCCTGTTGAGAAAATGAGGTAAATTTTTCTTGCAGTACAAATGTAGTTGAGATAGTCTAAGAATTTGAGGGAGAGAAAATCTATTGAAACTGTGCTGTGAAAAATCTGGTGATTACTTTCTGACTCTGATTATGGAGACTTTCTGGTTTGGAGGTACCCATCTCAGGCAGCAAAATTACCTAAGCTAAACCTGGGACTGTTCAGCCTGGGTGTGAGAACTCTCAGGAGGTTCTCATCAATGTATAGAAATACCTAAAGGGAGGGTACAAAGAAGATGGAACCAGGCTCTTTTCAGGGGTGTCCAGTGACAGGGTGAGAAGCAATGGGGACAAACTGGAACAGAGGAGGTTCCCCCAAACACTGGGAAACACTGGTTTTAACTGTGAGGCCAGAAATATCCATCTTAAGGTTATATATTGGCAAGAAACCTTTATTGTCACAGATAATTTTCCATTATAAATTTTATCTGCCTTTTTTTTTTTTCCAGAGCCTTAATGAATATCTACAAGGTGCAGCCTATGCCTGCAATTAAGAAAGTCGGAATTAGTTTGTTTTTTACGTTAGTGGAATATGTGTGTGATGAAACTCAACGCAATCCTCCCACCAGGCAGTTCTTCACATCCTGCATCGAGGTTCTAGGCCAAGTGAGTTTATTCTCTGATTTTTGCATGCCTAGTGCTTGTCCTAGTTCCTTGCTGATATTGGGTGTCTAAAACATTCAGAAGCCTGAAAATTAGCTTCTAAGCTTCTATGCCATTTTCCTTTTAAGTAATTGTATAATATACAGTCTTTAGGAGGGTTTAAGCTTGCATATAAGCAAAATAAAAAATTATTGCTCTGAGATGCCTGCTTAGTGCTAGTAAATGCCCACTTTGTTAGCTAAAAGCTAAGGTAGGCTGGATTTTTGGGCGGGTAACTAAAGCCTGGCTACTTCCAGTGCATAAAAGAGTGTTTTTGGCCTATATTTTGCTGTTATTGATGATTTTCTAGATGATATATATGTTGTCAGCCCCTCTGTTTAGATGCCTCTCTTCTGCAGCCTTGCAATAAATACTCTTTTTATAGAGAGTCAGACAGAAGTTTACTGGTAGAGCACATAAGTGCATGTTGTTTTGGTAATATTTGCTGCAGAGAACACATAATGTGGGTGCTGTAAGAAAAAGCATTGGCCTCTGCTTTGTGTCCAGGAATTTATTTTCATCTCTTAAATCTAGTTTGTTTTGTGCAGCTGTCCTTAAGCGCCTCTAACAGCTGAAGTGCTGAAGAGATCTCCACAGGCATAGTTCTCAGACAGGGCTGCTGAAATGTGGATTAATTTTCTTTTCTTCAGAAAAATTGGATTTTTAGGTATTTTTGTGCAGAGTGTTTGTGGTCACAAGCACTGTTCTTAAGTGTGCTAGGGAAACATGCTTAATTTTCTTTATATTTTGTGGAACAGCAGTATTTAGTTGAAGTTGATGTTAAACAGTCTGTCATTTTTGAGAAAACTTTTTAGTTTTTTAAAAGGAACAAATGTTGTCCTTGACAAAAAGCTCAGAGGTTTTTTTTTTCCCTGATAGATTCATAGTAGGCTTTTTTTCTCCCAATTCCCAATTTCCTCAGGTGTTCATCAGTGGGACCAAGTCAGAGTGCAAACGTCTCTTCCAGACGATCCTGCAGAATCGAAGGCTCTGTACTCTCCTTTCTCCTTACTTCACTCCTGTTGCCTCTCCCAGTGAGTTTGTGACTTTATATGAAAAAGTCGTGGCCTTTCTGAATGAGGATAACAGTGATGTTGTCTTCATGCTTCTGACAAAGGTAAAATACTTGTGAATACTGTGTCTGGTTTGTGCGTTGCTTCTGTGGATGTTCATCAGAATAGGCAATGGATCCCAGGTATCTCAAAATAAAAACAACAAAAGAAATTGGGAACAGGACTGAATCTTCCACTTGTGTTGGGTGGCAGGGACATGCATGCCACGTGCAATCTGAAAACATGCAGAGTTGGGTAAGAGCAAGGAATTGGCACATCTCCTGCATGATACTACAGAGAGTAGCCACCTAATGCTTCTAAGTGTTTGTTTGACAGTGGTACCGAAATGTGGAAATTCATACTCATTTTTATGAACCTAAGAATCTCTGCTAAGGCCTGTGTTGTAAGTTCAGGGACTTCTGTACTATGTTGAATTGTAACCTTTAGAGAGCATTACCTTGGTTTTGAGCTAGGGCTAATGAGAGGCAAATTCTTTTTTTTTTCTTTATATATATAAAAACTTCCATATTTTTTTAAGTGTGTTGTGGCTGTTAAAGCTTCTACTTAGGAATGGTCTCTGTGCTCTCTTCTAGTTTGACCTTCCACAATGGCTAAGCGTTGCTAAGCCACCTCTGTCTGAACGTACCAAGCTTCTAGAATCTATTCACTTGGCTCTCAGTGCATGTGGGCTTGAACCTGAAGAAGATATTTTGATGCCATTTAATATCTTCTGCAAGCACTGGACTAACCTTCTCCAGTATCAGTTCCCTGATCACTATAGTGATTTCCTGAGGTTGTTGGTGCAAAGTGAGTATCTGTGTGGATGAATACTAAGCCTTTCATACAGAACTCTTCTGGCTTAAAGATATGAACTGCATGCAGCAGGTTTAGACAGCAACAAATACAGAATGATTTAAAATTTTATAAAAGCTTCTATACGCACATTTATGTGCATGTTATGTGATACAATTTTATTAGACATTTCATCTCTACTAGAAAGAAACTCTCTTCTGTAGATCAAAGTACATGCATCAGTGACAATAGATTTTCAGACCATATTAGAGGAGAAGGATGGAGGAGAGGTTTCTTTTAATGGAAGCACTTATTGGTTGATAATTATGCCACCATCTGTAGTACACCATCCTTGTTCTTGAGCACCCCTCAATGTCAAAGTGAGAATTGTGATTATGGAGACCTGGGACTGATACTGAAATCTGCTGAAAGTGTCCTGGTTGACATTAGATGCTATCTATAATCTGCCTCTCAAACGAGAACAAAAGTATTTCCTTTCTGTCAAATCACCAGGGTTGTACTAAATGCCTGGGAACCTCACTTAAGAAGAGAGCATGTAGATGCCAAGAGGGAATGTTAAATTTCTTATGTTTGGGAGCTCGATATCTTTCACCCTTAAACTTGGACTTTTAAACTCATGCCTTACCTAATTTATTGTTTTCTTAGTGGGGAGCTCTAGTAACTTGCTAATGAAGTAGCGAGCTCTAATTCTGAGTCTTAGTATTCTGATTTTCACAAGTCCATTCCCTTTTCTTTCTCCTAAGGTTCTTCAGAGCACCTCCTAAGCCCTGACTGTTGGAAGGCATCACTTAAAGCTTTGGGATGTGGTTCATCTGTGACTCAACAGGAAAGCTTCAAGAAAAGTGATTCTACTGGAAGTCCCATATTGCAGGATGCTGCAGAAATTCTCCTCTCTGCAGAGCAGGTGGATGCCTCTCTTGTTGATTTATTATGTTTTGCAGAAGAAACAGATGCCCACCAGTGACAAATAACACGGCTGTGCAGTCTTTCTGTAGCTGATTAAATAGTTTCCCTCTTTTTCCAGGTTAGAGAGACAATAGAATGGCTTTCCACATCTTTCTGCAAACTCCGACTGGCTTCGATGGACTTCAGGACTTTTGGTCTCTTTTCAAAATGGAGTCCTTACATGGCTGAAGTGAATAAATTTATGGAGTATCTTATTAAACGACTTATTGACACCGAAGTAGCCAATTTAGCCCAAGAGCCTGTTGGCAGTAACAGAATCCTAGCAGGTAATGTGTCTTAAAAGCAAATAACTTAAGAATAGGCACTCGGTTTCTCTAATTTTCTCTGTTAAAGAGCAGATAAATGTATAGTAAAACCAAAAACAATTGTATTGTTAACCAGAGTTACTAATAAGCATTTTGTGTTTAAAATTTTTATTTGACCAGGAAGAACTGGCTTAATGTTGGAATAAGCAAAGGACATCTTATTGCATTTTTCCAAATTTGAATATGTGCACTGTTGCTAATTTGAGGGGGGAAAAAAAAGCAACTTACATGTTTTATTTTCTTTTAGCATTGCAATCCTTGTATTCAGTCATTGCTGGACTCTTTCAACCATGGATACTGGTTTTGGATAAGGAAGATGCTAGGTATATATTGTATTTCAAAATTACATGATTTTTTGCTAAAGTAAGGACTTTAACCCTGTAGGAATGGGTTATCTGATTGTTATGTGTTGTTATCTGATTTTTTTTGACTGTATTGTGATATTCCATTAGATAGCTGTGACTTGTGTCATATCCTTATAAATTACAGAACTAATTCGTGAGTTCCTTAAATCAAATTTTCCAAGACTTGGATTGAGTAATTGTTCTAGATACAAGAAATATAACCAAGCTCTGGTCAGGAAGCCGAGATGAGAAAAAAACGGATTGCACTTAGTTCTGCAAGCACTCAAATTTTAGATTCCATTTTTTAGCTTCTGTAATACTGATAACTCCTTAGTTTAAAATTACAAAAAAAAGCAAAAAAAAAACCAATCCCAAATGACAGTGGTACATAGGACCAAGGATTTGGTCCAAGGTTTCTTGTGATGATCTGCTGTCTTGTGTACCTCTTTCTTCACATGGAGAATTATTTGTAAAGCTGTACACTTAAATTTGACTTACTTCCAAAGCCAAAGGCTATTTTTGTACTACCTCGTATATTGATTTACTGTACTTTAGAATATTTAAATCGCTTAAGTGTTTATGATCTGTTATCTGGAATCTCAGTACTGAAATTTGTGTTGCTTCATTTCTTCTTTTAAGTAACCAGGTGTGCTACCCTTGGTTGGAGAGTGACTCTCCTGTAGCATCCGCTGTTGTATCTTTGTTTACAGATTGTGTCAAGCTTTTGCACGAGAGCTTTAAAGGTGGGTGTAGTCCACGCTATTTTAATGTAGTGGCACTTTCTCTTCTGTCAGAGCAAAAAAGATGAATTGAAATGTGGGATGTGAGGAGATTTTGTTTGTTATGAGCTTTTAGCCAAGGTGATTGCTGCAGTGGTACCAGAAGCATTTCTTTATTTCATCTTTAAAAGCCAACATATGCAGTAGCCTGTCCCAGTGACCAGTACATGTGTCTCAACAGCTAGTCTTGGAGGTAGTTTAATCTCAACTAATTGTTTTGAGCCCCTATTTAGCCTTGCTTATTGTGCCTAATTTGTAGTAAGACATGGGACTGAAAAAAGTTAATTTTACAGTACCTCTTGACAATTTTTAGGATGAACTAGATTTGAACCTAAATTATAAAACAAATAATTAAAAATGACATTATTGTATGCATTGTAAAATTCAAGATACTTAAGATCTTTTTAAAGAAACCCAAAACAACCCAGTGTAAGAGTAATGAAGTTCTACATGGAAGGAGCATTATAACTTCATGTTATTGTCCAGCAACTCTTCAAAACATTGAGAAAGGACAGGAAATCATAAGCTTCTCCACTTGTTGATTTGGAGAGAAAAAAATGTAAAAGATTAATGCATATGGTTTTTTTTCTTTGACAAATGTATTATTAGTGTAACTTGCATTTATGGTTTTTCATCTTCAGAATTGGACTTCATTCTGTAATCAAGATTTTCCTGATTTTTTTTTTTTCTGTTGTTAATTCAACTATTTTCTTTGAATCTAGATAAGCTGTTGCCAAGCCACCATGGGGCTCTCTGGTTTCATCTAATGCATTACTGTGAATGTTGCACAGCCCCCAAAATGCCAGAATTCATTCTCTATGCTTTCCATACTGAGTACAGAAGGCTTCCATGGAAGGAAATGCATCCAGACCAGGTGCTTATGGAAGAGTTCTTTAAAGTGAGTACTGTTGAATCTCTTGAAAAGGTTCATAAGTGGAGTTGCCCTTGAGGATAACTGGAGAGCTGGAAACGGTTCTTTTAAAAAGTAAGCTTTTGACGTTTGTTGTAGCGTGCACAGCTGTTCATTTTGTGACTGATTTTTGTGAAGAGGTGCTTTTGAGTCTTAGACAAACTTGTGGGAAGCTGCAAAGCTGGCAGTCTTTGTCATTATTCTATCTGAATGTCTCATTTATTACATATATATTTAATATGTAATTAGTATAGAGTGAATATTTTTTACTGTTGCCATGTTGTTCTCATTTCCGAGTTGTCTTGAAAGAACATAAACCTGCAGATAGGTGTAGAAGTGCTTCAGCATTTGCTGCTTATCCATTTGAGATAAGTTGTTTGTGCAGTTCCAAACAGGCTCAGAGTTTTTCAGCTTTTCCTAGAGTGAAGAGAAATGGATGCAATTATGCAGCTAGGAGTTTGTAAGAGATGATTTCTTTCTGGGTTACAGTAGCTTGGTGTTCTGCACTGGCTGTCTGAGAGACTTGGAAAGTTGTATGTGCAGCTCTTCTGCTGGTGGGGCAAAATGATGAAGTGGCGTCTGCCTGCTCCTCTGCTGACCTGAAATGCTGCTGTGGATTTATGGTTGGCGAAAGAAGTGAAAAGTAAGAAAGTCTTTACATCTTCTGTTGTTTAATGTGCCTTTCTTTTTTTCCTTTCTTCTTCCCAGATTGAAAGAGGCAGCCCAAAGAGTTGTTTCTTATTCTTGGGTTGTGTTTTATGTGAAATAAACTGGGTCAGCGTCCTCTCTGATGCCTGGAATCCCAAGCCTCATCCTCAGACTCACAACATGATTGTCTGTTTGCTGTATATGATGGTGCTGTTGGCAAAGGAGGAACAACTTCTAGGCAAAGAGGTAATTTTTGGGAAGGTTCTTACCTGCTTGTCTTAGAAGAAGAGTAATCCTTTCCTAGCACAGGCACAGGGTGCGACTACTTTCTCGCTTGCAGAACGGTTGACTCAGAAGTGCTTTTTGCACTTTTTTGGGGGGGGTATTGTGAAATACCCCAAATGGTATTGCAGAAATGGTCAAGACTAATTCCTTACGGAAGGCATTTTGTGTAGCCTCCATGGAAGAAAGAAGAGCTGCTGTTCATTTTAAGAAGCTTCTGTGGGTGCTGTGATGCGGTAGTATTGTAAAGAGTAAGCAAATAAATACAGTTTCCTGGAGTTACAAAATGACACTCTGGATTTTGGAAAGAACAAATATGCATGTTAGTTTCATTAGTCCTTAAAAAAATACTGTTGCTATACAAAGCTACTGTGCAGTTTTTCTTTTCCTTGTGGAGTGTGGGATGCTGCATAGTATAGCTTTCTTGTCTCTTAGGCCAACCCTTAATGCAAATGTCCTTTTCCTTTTCTCCTTCTTGGTTGTGGAGAGCCTCAGTTCTAAGCACATGCAAAGTAGAAGTAGTGTTAACAAGAATTTACTTCTGTGCCCATAATTCATGCTCATGTATGTATGTACATGTTACGTTCACCCATGTATAGGTGCATATGTCTTGCACATCCATATATATGTATATGCATATGTATTCTTGCCTGTGCAATATTATATATAACTGGTCGTGGTCACACTTAGTTGTGTTAAGCACAAGTCAGCAGTGGGATTAGTCTCCCTGCGCCTAGGAGTGTAGCACTTGATCCGAGTGCAGTTTTCCTGCAGAAGTCGGAATCCTGAGAGATTTGCACCTCCGTGCACCACCAGGCTCTACAAGGGAGTCCTCTGTCTGCTGATCAGCTGTGCTTTTCCAGGTTCTACGGTAGCGCTCTGCTCTCTCCAAGAACATGCCAAATCTTGTTTCTGTCCCTGCGTTTTGAAGTGCAGCTGGTCTGATGGTGCCCATCGTACCACTTTCTGGAGCAGGGTCAGGATGGCTGATCCTAAACTAGGGACCTAAAGCAGAGCTGGGTTCCACTGGTGCAGGCTTTCAACTCCAGTCACTCAGGACTATAAAACAAAAAACCTCTAAGTATCTGTCCCTTGGTCTGACGTGGTTGAAATCACGCTTTATACTTTTGTAGGGGTCTAAAAGGAAAATACTTACTCGTCTGCTTGAACATGTTCTCTCAGAAGTTATAAGTCGCTGTTTTTCAGTCCTCACTCAACTGCTTTTGCAAAGATTTATTTCGTACTGTAAAATTCTCCCCTCCTAAGTCCATATGATGTGATGACAAGTCTCAATGATACGACGTCTTGAAGAGCAGATACATCTTTAAGAAGCTTTTTGCAGGGAGAGGTCACTTCACCTGTTGAATCTGAGGTTGAGTTTTCCTGTTCCCTTACTCTGAAGGGGAGTCTGGTCATCTCTGATTTCTCAGCGCTTTTCCCATTTATGGTGGCATTCCACTATTGCTGAATTGTTGGAAGAGGAACAGTGGGGTAAACTAGGATGAACTTGACAAACCCTGCTTTTGCTTAGAGCTCTGTGTGGGTAAATGCAGCGCAGTCTGATTCAGTCCATTGCTTCTGGAGGAGACTTGCAGATGGACTGGGTGATCTTCAAGAAGTCCCATCTCACATCTGCCAGCTTTCTCCCACTTGTGGCATCTTCCACTTTCTGTTTCCTCTGAGACATTGTGTGGTGCTGCATCAAGATGTCACCGGCAGCTTTTGATCAATGTTGTGTTCCAGCTTAGGGAAATTACTGGAGTGCATGTGCTGGGACCTGAGTGTATGTCCTTATCAGAGGTTCTCAAGCTTCAAAAGGTACCTGTTTGTACATCATAAGAGTCAGCCTCAGGAATTTGGTCCTAGCCTCCAGCAATGTGTTGAACTGACACACCATCACTCGTTTTTTACCTCCCAGGATGCTCCTGTGGCACCTTGACCTAAATGCTGAACTTTCTCAGCCCTGTGTCCCAGTGCATGAGCAACTTGAGGTGTACTTTATTGATGTGAAGAGTTGTCGTGGTTTATAAAAGCACGGAGACAGTTTTTGCTAAAGAGCTGGTGGGCTGAGGCAGGGACAGGGAGGGTTTCACTCACCACTCAGGGTCACGGGCAAGAAACCCACACGACTCTTGTGAAGAACAAGAAAACAATTGAATTTATTAACTATTTACAACAAGAAGCAAGATGTTGAAAGAGAGAAACTGCATCTTAAAAAGGCACTTCTCCCCCACCCCTCCCTTCTTCCCAACGCCCAAAGGCTTTGTTCAGTACCGTCTCCCCCCCGGCGGCTTTGCAGGGGGGCAGGGAGTGGGGGGTGCAGTCAGTCCACCGCTCTTTCCTTCTCACAGGCTTTCCTGGCTGCCACGTGGAGTCCCTTTCTCACGTCGAGAGTCCTTCTCTAGAACTTCTCCGGCGTGAGTCCTTAAGCAGTTGCTTAAGGAGCCGTTTCGCCCCTCCGAGCCACCAGACAAACTCTTCGCGCAAAACCATAACAGCCGTGCAAGAAGGCTGAGAGCGCAGGCTGCTCCCAGCAGGAGTTTTGCCAATTGCCCAGAGGTCTCTGTTGCAGGCACACCGTCTGGCTGTCCCCTGTGGAGAGACCGTGATGAGCCCTGGCCTTTGGGATGCCAGTGGTCCCTGGCAGCATCTTTGGGAGAGCGGAGAAGGGGACCCAGCAGCGCTCACCTTGCACCGCTGCCTTTCATGTCGCCAATCCGTCGGGCTCGTGCTCTGCCGCTTGTGCGTTCTTCTGGTAGTAGTGCTGCCGGATCAACTTCATGCGGAGGTACTTTGCAAGGCGCAGGTTCCTTTCCATGATGATAATGTTGTTGTTCAGCTGGCAGCGCAGTTCGTATTTCCAGTCAGTGGCCCCTGGGGTGCAGTGTGTCCCCAGGGAAGGTGGGACTGACTGTTCCTTTCCCTGGAAATGACAGGGCCGGGGGCTCAGTGAAGGGAGTGGGGGCTTGGTGAGCGGAGAAGTGTCCTGCTGGGCTTGGCTTCTTCCTCGGAAAGAACTCCAGCCTCGCAGGACGACTCCGCGCAGCCCGTTGGGCTGAGGAAACCCCCGCAGGGCCCGTGTCGTGCTTGGGGGTGCCGGAGGGTTTCAGCCCTGTGGGTTGGCGTGTCCCCGGAGAAGAGGCAGAGGAGCTCTCAGGGCCTGCTGAGGCTTTCTTGCCCGCGCTGGGTTTTGTTTTTTCATTGCAAACCTTCTTGGCCGAGGCCGTTGTGATTCCCCGCTCCCCACAGCCTGGTCCCTTCCCATGTGACTGGTATTGATTGCTCACCTGTTCCTGGGGTCTCCTCATCTTTCTCCAGAGGCCACGTGCAACCCAAGCCGTGCAGAGCAGACACATGGTTTGCCAGTACCAGAGAAGGAGCCAGCTCCTGTCCACCTGGGCAAGGCAGTCCCAAAGCTGGCCCAGCAGGTAGGGCAGGACAGAGGCCTGTGACTCTGTGTTAACAGGCGGTTGCTTCATGGCCTCACAAAAGATGCTCCTCTGGAGCATGATCCATTGGTGGAGGCTGTGAAGGCCAGTGCTCCTGCACCATTTAGGGACCCAGGTCTTGGTGATAACGGGCGGTTTCTTCATGCCCTCAGGAACGAAGCCCATCCTGATCATGATCCATTGGTGGAGGCTGCGAAGGCCAGTGCTCCTGAACCATTCAGGGACCCAGCTGTTGGTGGTAACGGGCGGTTTCTTCATGCCCTCAGGAACGAAGCCCATCCTGATCATGATCCATTGGTGGAGGCTGCGAAGGCCAGTGCTGCTGAACCATTCAGGGACCCAGCTGTTGGTGGTAACGGGCGGTTTTTTCATGCCCTCAGGAACGAAGCCCATCCTGATCATGATCCATTGGTGGAGGCTGCGAAGGCCAGTGCTCCTGAACCATTCAGGGACCCAGCTGTTGGTGGTAACGGGCGGTTTCTTCATGCCCTCAGGAACGAAGCCCATCCTGATCATGATCCATCGGTGGAGGCTGCGAAGGCCAGTGCTCCTGAACCATTCAGGGACCCAGCTGTTGGTGGTAACGGGTGGTTGCTTCATGCCCTCAGAAATGATGCCCTTCCGGATCCTGATCCATCGCTGGGGGCTGCGAAAGCCAGTGCTGCTGAACCTTCCAGGGGCCCAGCTGTTGGTGGTAATGGGCAGTTTCTTCATGCCCTCAGGAACGAAGCCCATCCTGGTCCTGATCCATCGCTGGGGGCTGCGAAGGCCAGTGCTGCTGAACCTTCCAGGGGCCCAGCTGTTGGTGGTAACGGGCAGTTTCTTCATGCCCTCAGGAACGAAGCCCATCCTGGTCCTGATCCATCGCTGGGGGCTGCGAAGGCCAGTGCTGCTGAACCTTCCAGGGGCCCAGCTCTTGGCCATCACGGGCTGCTGCTGGTCTTCAGGAGGGTTTTCTATCCTGAGTTTTTCCCTTTTGGGGTGGACAAAAGCCCAGATACTGCTGGGCCATTGGAAGGCCATGCTCTTGGTGGGCATGGCTGGCTGATTCATGTCTCCAGGAGTGTTTTCTGTCCCGGAGAAGATCGCTTTGATGTTGACGTTAGGTTGCAGGCAACCAGTGAAGAGATACATGATGCAGAGAGACGCAGCAAGGAAGAGAATGGCTTTGAGTTCCATCGTGGTCTCTCCCGAGGAGAAAAGACATGTAAGCTGACTGTGGCTGTCACCCCGAGCAGAGTTCAGGCAGTGACCACCAGGTCTGAGCGGCTGCCCCACGGTTCTGTGCTTTTTAGGGGTACCCATGCAACAAATCATGGGCTGAAGGCTCTGTGATGTCACACAAGGTTCCGTGATGTCACAAGGCCTGTTGATGTAGTGTTGCCTTCGTCGGCGTGGCGACCTGGTTCAGGGACGGCACGGCGACCAACCCCAGGCCGCTCGGTCCATCTGCTCGCAGACACCAATGGGGTGGACGGCAAATGGCGTTTATTGATAAGTACACAGGCCCTATATAGCTTGAGTTTACAACATCACTTCCGTCTGCTTACATCACAAACTAAACACTACTGGCTACCCCGAGAGTCCTGTCTTTCCGTACAGCGCGACATCTTCCGGCCGCTGACCCTAACTACCACATTTCCCCCCTCCCCATGCATAGCTCAATTAGCTAAAATACAATAATTCTAAAAATTTCTATTTCTATCCTGATTCTGTACTTTATAAAAAAATCTTAAAAAGTGTATCTATCGCAACCCTGAGTAAATTCACTCTTCTGGGGGTTGCTGGTGTTGTACCTATACTAAACTAAATAGGCTAAAATAGAAAAATTCATTTAAAGCGATCGATTAAGCCAGACTGGGCGGGTGATGACTGGGGATAATTCTAGATGAATGCAACCTTAAAGCAATTGCTGGCGTTCTAGTAAGATGATGTTAACCGTCGCTAACCGGCTCCTGACAAACGACACAAGTCTATTTAATATACAGGGTCCGAAAATTAATGCTATCGTGAACATTGCGATCGGCCCTATCAAGGCAGATATCAGGGTGGTTAGCCACGGTGAATGGCTGATGGTAATTGTAATTTCATTCTGCTTGTCCTATAGTGGCAAGCCCCAAAATCTAAATGACACAAAGGCATTGCAGCCCCCACCTGCAGAGGCTGTTTTGTCGTTGTCTGGATTCTGCCAGTGCGGAACTCTCAGGCTTAGACAGGAGGCTTGCCGACTTGCTGACTTCTCTCGTCATCGGGGTATACGGGTTACGGTGGTGTCCGATGGTTCGGTCCTGTGGACAGAAACTCACAGTTTTCATTGGCTTTATTCTCGTTAAGAATAATGATATCACGTTAGCTATTGCGGTGCGAACTGCCGCCTGAATTGGGGCTAGATGCTCCTCACTTGCGACATGCTTGATCATGTTTGCGATACTTGACCCCACTGGCAGTGATCGCAGGATTTCTTTGGTTGCCGAGTTACGCTGCTGACGTAAGCACTCAGCTGTGATTGGGCCTTTTGCTTCTGAGGGCGGGGCCGAAGAGTCGATTGCTGCTTGAAGACGATCCACGAATTGTGTAAAGCTTTCGCTTTCACTTTGCTTTATTGCGGACCATGGTGACGGTTTACCAATAACTGCAGAAGGTGTGCGAATAGCTTCTCTGGCCGCACGAGTAGTTGTCATAACCTCATGGGCTCGCAGGCCCCGGGCTTGCGCCTGGGGGGTAATCCTTGTTGGGTCTGTACCCATTAGCCGCTGCAAGCTGGAGCCGTGCAGCGGGTGATCCGCCCCGGTCACTTGAGCTAGTTCCTTTGCACAGTTGTCTTCCCATTCTTGTTTAAAAACAATCATTCCTGCCCCGTCAAAGATCAGTCTACAAGTTTGTTCTGTATCAAACGGGAGCATATCGTCTCCCCCGAAGAGAGCGTCTATGATGGTGGTGACCGTGGCAGAATTACGCCCTTTATCCGCGATGGCTTTAACAACCGCTTGTACATGCTTAGGGTTTACTGGCGAATAGACTCTCTGTCCATCCGTCACTCGCACCGGGAACGCTAGTGCGGCCGACGGGGCCCAATCGGCACACGCTATCTTTATCTTCCTCCAGTCCGTGAGAGGGACTTGTTCCCCTCGCGGCTCTTCTTTAAATTGGGTAGGGACATGTTGGCTTTTAGCTCTATCTGCCACTTTTCCAGTCCACACCCCAGGCGCCTTGGGACTCCGATCTCTCCGCGGCTCCCCTAGCCTCTTTGGCTAGCCCGCCCCAGAAGGATTTTGCTCGTTTCTGCACCTCCGTAAGTGGATCGGGGTCCGGGGATTTGGGGGGCGCGTCACCCTCATAGAATCATAGAATGGCCTGGGTTGAAAAGGACCATAGTGATCATCTAGTTTCAGCCCCCCCGCCATATGCAGGGCCGCCAACCACTAGACCAGGCTGCTCAGAGCCACATCCAGCCTGGAAGGAGGATCCACCCTCCCGTGGATCTTTAGGCTCGGCAGAATGGTCCCCGTCTAGGGGGCACGAAGTCTGTGTACTTGTGAGAAGAATCACCTGAGGTGTCCCCCAGGTTGGTAGATGGTCCAGTGAATGGAAGATCGAGGGAGTCAGCTTCTGCCCCTGGTTCTACTGTGGATTTGGATTAATTTTTTTAACAATAATTTTTTAAGTGTCTTTTTCAAATCTCCGCTGAGTGACTTTATCTTGTAGGGTCTCAATTTCTTTCTGTCTGTCCTTACATGTCAAATTTTTGTGTGTCTCGCTGGTTGTTGTGCTTGGTTAGAGCTTCTGCAGCAGTCTGAGTGCTGCGAAGTGAATGCTAGAGGTGGTGTACGTGGGTTGGCTTGGTGCTTGAGTGAGGAGTTGCTTTTTAGCCAGACTCCCAGTGGTCACTTATTTCGGTGGGGTTTCTGCTCCGTCTCCTGTAAGTTTTGGAGCCTGGGATTCCTTCCAATATTGAGTGTCATATGGCCCTCAGCAGCCTTTTTACTGAAACGCTCATGATGATGAACAATTCTAGCGTTACAACGGCCGAGTCGCTGCGGGGGAGCTTGCGAAAGTGGATCGATGACAAAGTGCACGGGTTGGTAGCGATGCCCCTTCTCACAGCCGCCTGTCAGAGCCTGGCCTCTGTGCGACACATGGCAGAGACAACAGAAGCCTGTATCACCGCTTACTTCAATGAAGGTAGGAGTTTGTCTTCTGCTGCTGCTCGACTCGAAAACTTTGCTCAGTCTTGGGCGCCCATCAAGTACAAATTGTCTGGAAAGCTTACAGGTTCGTGCTGCTCATTACTGGAACGGGGTTTTAATCTGGTTTCCATAATCAGAGCTCCTTTCTTTGTGTCTGATGGCTCCCAAGAATCAGAAAAGAAAAATCTGAAGAGAACAAAAGAGAGATTTGTCCCCTCCTGTGGTGTTCTATGGGCTAATTTGTGAAAAAA
>WKFP01011099.1:0-22887 GCA_011057875.1 Pterocles orientalis
CAGAATCACAGAATCACAGAATCACAGAATCACAGAATCACAGAACTATAAGGTTGGAAAAGACCTAGAAGATCGTCCAGTCCAACCATATCCAATACTTCCCAACTAAATCATATCCCTCAACACAATGTCCAAACGTTTCTTGAACACTCCCATGGTCGGTGACTCCACCACCTCCCTGGGCAGTGCATTCCAATGCCTGATTACCCTTTCCGAGAAGTAATACTTCCTAATGTTCAGCCTGAAACTCCCCTGTCTCAGCTTGAAACCATTCGCTCTAGTTCTATCACTGATTACACGAGAGAAGAGGCCGACCCCCAGCTCACCACAACCTCCCTTCAGGAAGTTGTAGAGAGCTATAAGGTCTCCCCTGAGCCTTCTCTTCTCCAGGCTGAACAATCCCAGCTCCCTCAGCCGCTCCTCATAAGGCCTGTGCTCCAGACCCCTCACCAGCTTCGTAGCCCTCCTCTGAACGCGTTCCAGGGCCTCAATGTCTTTCTTGCAGTGAGGGGCCCAAACTTGAACACAGTACTCGAGGTGCGGCCGCACCAGTGCCAAGTACAGGGGGACAATTACCTCCCTGTTCCTGCTAGTAACACTGTTTTTGATGCAAGCCAGGATGCCGTTGGCCTTCTTGGCCACCCGGGCACACAGTCAGCTCATGTTCAGCCGAGCATCAATCAACACCCCCAGGTCCATTTCCTCTACGCAGTCTTCCAGCCACCCCGCCCCAAGCCTGTAGCGTCGACCGGGGTTGTTGTAGCCGAAGTGCAGGACTCGGCATTTGGTCTTGTTGAACCTCATTCCATTGGCTTCAGCCCAGCTCTCCAGCCTGTCCAGATCCCTCTGTAGGGCCTCGCTACCCTCAGGCAGATCCACACTCCCAGCCAGTTTGGTGTCATATGCTGCCCAGGTCACAGGAAGTTTTACTACCGCTCAGTTTCTTTATTTCTTGCTTAGGAACAAGAGAAGTTTATAAAACAACTGCAAAAAGCCTCAAAAAAGAGGCAGCACACCAGAGAACTCTCAAGAGTAAGCAATGTCAGTCACTGCTAAATGGATTCTCACAAACCTGCATTGATTGTATTTTCATTGGTGGTTTTGTATTTTGTAATATTTGTTCTCTAGCTTTAATTCACTAGCACTTTAGTATTTTTATATATATATTATTTATTTATTTTTTTCACATCTATAATTATTTTTTTCCCATGCTAGTCATACTTTCATAGACCTCTGTCATGCGGGATAAAAATCTTTATGCACCTGAGCACATTTGTCTCTCTAAAACCTGTATCACGCTACCTGGTCCTCAAGCACCGGCCATGGAGAAATGTCCTTTTTTCGTCTCAGCCCAAATCTGCTCAGTAATAGCTCCTTGCTATAAATTACTAATGTCACTGCATTGCTGCTAGAAAAGGTTGAAGAGAGCTAGTAGGCTTGAAACATGAAGAGCTAAGCCAGTTCAAGCTGTTTAACTGCTGATCTGAGCTCAATCAGCTGATTTTGTCTGAAGCGTATTCAGAAGCACACACAGAAACAAATCTGAGTCGTAACTTTTAGCAGGCTGTAGCTACCTCTGTGATGAGAATCTGAAAGAGGACATCTGCCAACGGCTTTAAGTAGTGATATTTCACTAAAAGCTCAAAAAGAAAACAAAGGAAGACCTGTGGCTCTCCCCAGCTCTCAGGACTTCAGCCTGAAAACAGCTACGGTTGTTGCTCTATTTATTCAACTGTTCGAGAGAAAAGTAGTTATTTCTCACAAGCTGACACAATGAACCTTTGGTAGATTCACCACAAAGTTGTTCCTGCAACCCCATAAAATCTCTGATATATATACTTTATTGCACAGGTATTTATTTGGGAACTATTAAAAACATTTTCTCTCTTGCATAATTCGTCTGTATTGACAGAACAACTCTTGGTTACATCTGGAACTACATTAAAAGACTGAACACCTTTATCCTTTCACCAGAACTACCTTGAAAATTAAAAATATTTTTTTGGTTCATAAAACATCTCTACGATCCAGAAAAAAAAATGTATAACAATCAGGAAATGAAACTTTCTGAGAACTCATCTACACACCAGACCTTTGGCTACATGCGAAGACACATACTGCATTAGTACAAATGAGTGGAAGCAATTCACAAAATGCCTTTGGGTTTGGATGTCTGCCTACATTTCAATCTTTTGGGCAACTCAACCAAACCTAGCAGATGTGCAGAGATTTCAAACACACTAGATTCCAGCAAGTTTCTTGAAAATAAGCTACCAACTAAAGGGAAAATCTTTACTAGTGCCTTCACTGAGTAAAGAGCTGTAGAGTGTGCCTGCTGTACCTGTAGAGCATACAGAGGCTGCACAGCAGAGCGCACCATGCATTGGTGGGGAAAACTTGAAGTTCCATCTGTTAGAACCAAAGGAATCTAATTGTCAGAAACAAAGAAGCCAAGCTTCACTAAGCCTCCTGCTCACAGAACTACCTGTTTTGTAAAAAAAAAAAATCTGATTAAAGGTTTTATATCTAATCTTTTTGTGCAGTCATTGGAGATTTTTTAATGTAATCATAAGAATTCTGGATAGTTTTTTCATTTTTTCTCAAAGGAAATCAATGAGAGTCCTGAACAACCTTTCTTTTTCTTTCTTCCCCTGATAAAATCCAGTTTCAGTACCCTACATGGATGTGTCTGCCTCTCTGATAATATTGACCACGGTGGTGACACACACATAGAAGGTGCCCAGCCTTACTCTGAGCTCTCACAGAGACTTCCCTCCCAAGAGAAGGAAGGCAGTTAGGAGGGAAAGTGTTCTTTGTATTTACAAGCTGACAAAATATGGTAAAGGCAAACAGGAGAAAACTGGGGACACAGCAACAACATTTTTATTTCCTGCTAAGCAGCTAAGGTATTTTTTCCACGTACTAATGCATTTAGTGGCGGAGATGTACAGTTGCGATACACGTCAATTCTTTCAAGTAACGGATACATGAACACGGAGGAGCTGGCTGTACTTTCTGTACAAAACTGACTGCCTAAGCCACCTTTGTGGTGTTGGTGCTGAGAAGCCAAGAACCAGTGGTAAAGAACAGCTGGTATAGCCATTGTATAAAATACAGCCTTTTTTAAAAACAACAACAACAACAAACCAAACCAACAAACAAAAACCCACCAACCCTAAATACTTAACTCAAATCCTAATTTAAGGTATGAGTGAATGGAAGTTCTAAAGAATCTTCTCATCTGACAAAAAAGTGGAATAAATTGAAAAATAGTACTGGTAATTGTTAAAAGACTTGTAAAAGGCAGAGAGGAATCGTTGCGTTCTCCCAGTGGTTAATGAGAAGCTGCTGGTGGGACATCACTCTCGTCCTTGGCAGCCTTTGCTTCCGTCCCAAAAGTATAGAACAAAATAACACAAAGGTTGCATATATCATGTTTCTGAGAATGGATCAAAAATACTTGGCAGAGGATAATGCAGAAGACAAAGAATGTCTAACAGGTGAAAATCAAAGCAGAACTGAACAAGCCAATATGATGTAAAAAAAAACCCCAAAAAACCCCAACAACACTTAATTGAACCGTGGAACTAGTCCAAAAACTTTTTTTTTTTTAAAAAAAAAAGGAGAAAAAAGAGTAACAGGTTCAGTCCCAGTAACAAAATACACATGGATACTTCAACATTTCCAGTGACTGCATTTTAAAACCAAAATAAAACTTCTTGAGTTCTGGAAGCCAACGCCACACTTCTCCTGCAACAATTAGAGCATCAGGAGCTGAATGGAGCAGAGCTCCTCTACATGTTACTGACTAAGTCAGCCCACGTAAGGGAAACACAAGTTTTTCAAACTTGTCAGGGAAGAACAGACAATTTAAAACACTTTCGTTTAAAATGCAGGCGTTGGAAATTAAGATAAATACAATTTTTTAACTGTATTATGTGTCTTTTTTTATTTTAGAGACTTAAGTTCATCTTTAAACTTGCAAAACAATGCACTACTGCCAGCTGGTTTTTTTGAGGGGAGAGATTGAATAATGCAGAAGAGGAAAGCAATAGTTTAAAATCAGCTGTTGTGTGAACTAACAGATATTTTTTTAATAGGAGACATAAAGGCAGTGAAAGAACAGATTAAGAAGCACAACAGGATGGGTGAGTGACATTCTTCCAGCAAGCGACAGACAGAAATAACTTCCAGTGAGGGCAACTCAAACCCTTGCAAAGGAAGCTCACACAGTCCGTAAAGAAGAGACCAGCAGTCAGGGTCGCTCTAAAAGAAAGAGGAGGAGGAAACTCCAAAGAAAACATGTGGATCCTTTCATTTCCACCTGCGTAGTCTCTATTGGGTACTTGTGCAATAAAGAATTCATGCTAAAGGTCCTTAAAATAAGTATTTGTTGGTTTCGATGGCAGCATACGCACCAAGCTTCCGGTATTACTAGACTAGGCCAGCCTCCCAGGGAAGGGGTTAAAAAAATACCGAATATAGTTTATATGAACAATTTGTTTGATTGTTTTTGAAATAGTTGTTGTAGATAATGGCATTCAATGAACTACATGTGAGCCGATTGATAAAGATCAGCTATAAAACAAGAAGAGATACACAATCTGGACAGACTCCAGAATGAGACAATGAGTTTGCCGAAAGGGAAAAAGACGAAAAAGGGAGAGAGTTATAAACTAGAAAAATAGTCATTAAGCCATAAAACTTTTCAACAGGAAAAGAACAGCAGTCAAAGCCCTGGGCCCAGTGAATTCTTACGCAAATGCCCCACTGATTGCAACAGACCAGAATTTCACTGAAGACCCACTCCCAGTGAAGACCCAGGAGTGACAGCAGGAGTGATGAAAAAGAAGTGGTAAGCTGACAGTGCTGCTTGTGTGGGGTTTTGGGGTTTTTTCAGGATTTGAAAAATAAGCTGCTACTATGTGATGATGTGTTTATGCCTCAAATGACCTTTTGTTTCACTAAGGGTTTCCAACAATGGACATCCAACATGCAACTAATGTTGGCTCTCGTTGGATGTAACTCTTTTTTTCTTAAAAAGATATTGAAAGATTACTATTTTAAAGGCTACTTTGTGAAACCTTCCCATGAGAAATACAGTGTAGGGTGCCCACTAGTACGCAGACCCGCTTCTTGTAGCATCTGGTACCAGATCATACCTTTACAGGGAGTTTCAGACATGGGACATTCAAAACCGATTTTTTCCAAAGGATTGCTTACTTAGTGGAAACAAGCTCGTAGCAAGCTAGTACAAGTAAAGTAGCTGAACCTGCCGCCATAAGAAATACTAAATCGGGCTTTGATTATTAGGTAAACTCTCTTAACCTCCGTTACATAACTCATGTAGCACTCTAAATCGCATCTTTATCTTAATGGATTTCGCAACCTCTCTTAACCTTAAACAGACAACAGTGTTCTTGCTTAAATCCCTTTGGTCTAGTGTAAAGAGGGACATCGTTGGTTTTTTTAAGACAAAAGATTGCTTTATACTCATGGATATAGTTTTAATACCTTATCCTCTAAAACACCATAAGTCTCTGCAATGGAGAATACAGAAAATAAAGGGCTACATCTTAGACAGTAGGTAGTGTCAGTGATTTTAATAGCTGGACACTGATTTATTGCAGCTGAGGATGTGACCCATAGCACGCATCTGTTTACACAAATGTAGTAAAATACACAAAGATATCTGAATTCAAACTCACAAGTAAGAAGCTAAATAAATATGTAAAATTAGTGAAGCAAACATGACAAGCCATGTGTTCCTACGAGAGTAGACAACTGGTCAAGGCAATGAAATGTGCCAGGCAAAAATAAGTGTTTCACACAATCTGCAAGTTATCTCGGCATAACGCAAACCTTAAAATGGTTCACTGTCAACGCAGAATGTGTTTCACAAGGAGAAAAAACAGAGTATCAGTGGTTTCAAAGAGGAATCATAATATCTTTGTTAAAAATCTATTATTATTTCCCCAGGAAATAATTTCCTTCAACATTTTTTACTTTTTTTAATAAAACCAGCCAAACAAATCAGAACAAGGGAATCAGTTCCCCAAAGCAGATCACTCCATGGCTGAGTGCTGGCTACACCGCCTTGTCCCAGCTTCAATGGGGCTGCAATTTTGTGTTAAAAAGTTAAATCTTGTGGTGTACAACAACTCCTAAGACGTTAGGTATAGCAAATATTCGACTTCCTTGCCTTGTGAAAAGCCATGCACTAGATCATGCAATGACTTCCCCTCTCTTCCCACATCCTTGCATCTGGCAAGTCAGGATGTGCAATTGGGAAGGACAGACAGGATTTCTGCTACCAGTTTGGCAGAATCCCTGACCTTGGTTCAGCGCTGGTGGCCCTACTTGCTCGGTGCAAGTACGCAGTGAACTGCAGCTCGGGCTGCCCTGGTGCATCTGGCATGTGGACTCACAGGATGGGAGAGACCGTGGTGATGTGCTGTGTGCTGAGGAGCTCACGGTAGGAAGGCATGTCCAGTGTGCAAAATCAGACAGTTGGACTTCCTCCTCTGGTCAGGTTCCGTGAAGCCAGACCACATGCATCTTTCAGTCATCAGAGATGTGCATTTTTTTTTCTCCTACCAGAGGTACTTCTCCCACAGAATTTCTGTCCTGTAAAACTCTGGGCATAGCTCCTAACTTCTCTGGGGGTCAGATGTTTCATGACCAAACAAAACTGAAGTGTGAAGACTGCAGTGGAACCACCACCATTTCCCTTGTTCAGAGCTTCGTCTAATTCGTAACATGCCAAAACAATAATTTTAAAAATCAACCAATTTTGACTGACGTTTTGTTTTGAATGGAAAAGCAAAGCACACCAGCTACCTTGTGCTGGATCAACTTTGTTAGTATATCATCGCCAATAAGCAAAATAACACTTGACCATCAGGGAAATGAGAAGTTGTCGTGGTTTACAAAACCGCGGGGACAGTTGTTTTCCTAAACACCTGGTGGGCTGAGGCAGGGAACTGGGAGGGTTTCACTCACCACTTAGGGTCACAGGCAAGAGACCGACACGACTCGTGAAGAACAACAAGACAGCTGAATTTATTAACTATTTACAACAAGAAGCAGGATATTGAAAGAGAGAAACCATATCTTACACAAAGGCACTTCTCCCCCACCCCTCCCTTCGTCCCAAAGCCCAAAGACTTTGCTCTGTACCTCTCCCTGCCCGGCAGCATGTTGGGGGGGGGGGAGGTGGAAAGAAGTGGGGGTGCAGTCAGTCGGAGCCACTCCTTTGTCTCAAAGTCTTCTTCCAGCTGCCTCATGGAGTTTTCCAACCCAGGGCTCCTAGTTCCAGCATGGGGTCCTCCACGGCTGCTTCCAATGGGGCTTCAGTCCCCAGGCGATTCCCCCGACTCACCACATGGCAAGGGAAAATGGCAGGGCTCTCGATGACTGGAGTGCCGTGCAGTTCCATCATCTCTCAAATCCCGCTCCCTCTTCTCCGCCATCGGAGGTCTTCATTGGCTCCTGGGAAGAAGGGCTCCTGGGCGAGCCATGGCGGAGGCTGGGCTATGGCAGATCGTTCGCAGAAGCCAAGCAGGCTGCTGCCATGCCCGGCTCCCGGGGCTGCGTCATGCGAACCTATTGTTCTGTGCTCCTTCTTAAATATGTTATTCGCAGAGGCATCGATTGGCTGGTCTGGGGCGGGAGCATGCCCTTCCCCCACTCCCCCTGTTACCAAACCCTTAGGAAGCAGGGTGGCTCGCAGCTACCACTTTAACCCCTCCCTTGCCGCCAGACAAAACCCATAACAGAAGTGTGGGACTGAAGGGAGGGTTCCACACTACTGGCTCCTGGTGGCAATGCTGGTTCAGGTTGTTCTGTCCTTGCTCTGATGATTGCAGTCATTGTTAGCCATCTGTTCCTTTGGGGACGCATGGTGAGATAGACCAGAGGACCAGACTTGCTAAAAATAATTGCAAAAAACTGGCTAAAAGTTCTCACAGGTTTATTCTGCGCCTTCACGAATAGTAACACTGGCACAGATGAGGGGAGGAAAGAATGGGTCAGGGCAGAGCTTAGATCTCTTGGTGCTGACACTGTGGCCAAGATATGTGGAAATGCAGTCTCAGTGGAATGACCATCCACCAGCAAAACACAATTTCATCAGAACTTACGAATACATCTTTTAACTGATAACACACTAGTGACAACCATTATGTTTGCAGGCTTGCAAAAAAGGGGTTCACACCGAAGTGTAACTCCACTTTCAGTGACATGTATGACATAGGGGGAACATTTGCTTAACAAGAGGCTCTCGGTTGCCATAGGAACCGTTTTCTAATAAATGGAAACTACTCAATCTTTGTGTTACAAAATCAGCTGTACTCCGACTGACTCTTTAAATGCTAACTCTTTAAGGCAGATGCCAAGAAATCTTCATATTGGTCCTTTAAAGGTGATATAGCTTAGACAGTTGCCAGCTTTGACGGTGGATAAGTGAAGACCTAAGCAGTTTAAAGCCTTTGTGCTCGTGTGCTTGAGGACTAGGAGATAGAAACCCTCACTCATGCCTTCATGTTGAAGGAGAAAAATATCACAGGATGGTCTGAAAGAATACGTATGCATCAAGAGCGGGAGAAGCACATTAAAAGTGTTTGAAGACAGGAAGACAAGATAGATTCAACTGGCTGCTTTTGAGGACATTGCTAACGTTTAATAAATAGCATGTGCATCAGAATGAAAAAATTAGTTTACCAGCTCACACTGTGCAATACAGCTACTCTCACCAGCAACCTCCGTATGCCAGCAAACAGGCTTTTAGATTTAACAGAAAGTCACAAGAATGATTGGCAGAATATGACAATCACTAGAAAAGCAAAAGGAAAGAAAAATGACTCATATTAATTTCCATTTATTCCAAAGAAACCCACGACTATAGCTGGAAATGACAATCCCTTTCTCCAGTGCTGCATGTAGCTTGTTTAACAAACACATAAGGAGGAAGACAACAGGAAGCTCAGCTCGCCACCGTGGACTAAAGAAATGCTTTGAACTCCAGGCAATATGCACACCCATATTGCATGCTGCAATACTCACAATATTTGAGCCACTCCACAATGCAGAAGTCAATTACTCTTGGCAAGCATTCTCATCATGCCTTCCAGCTCCCCATCGTTCACATGTGGAGCAGTGCCACATCAAGAGGACGCAGCCACAAATTCTAAAAATCCTTACAGATGAAGATCAAGCGGAAAAAACACTCAGCCTTTTGCAGCAAGTAATATTTTAAACAGAGTAGCATTCATCTGCTCAGTAGAGGTCTTTGCAAGAAAGAAGAATAGCTAAAAACGATGCTTATCAGTCTAATGACGACTTTTTGCTACACTATAGAGCAACGAAGTGAGGCAATGGGAAATACGAATTCCACTAAATGAAAAAATAAAGTATCAAACTTTTTTTGACTCTTCTTGTACATTTCTATAGAAGCTTGGTCAGTAGTTGGTGTCAGCTGGTTTAATTACACATCCTCTAAAAATTCACAAGAAATTCACAACTGAACTTGAAGTCTCTAGCGCTACTTACTGCAGAACATTGCATTAAGGGACAGTCCATGACCTAAAATATCCGCTTTCCAACAGAGAAGCACAGAAGAGGAGTTGCCCAAGTCTATACCACATACCTTGTTCGTCCCGCAACTGTGTCCAGAAGGCAGTGAAAAAACACAGTCCCGGATCCCGCCTAGAAATCACACTGCCCCTGAAGTGATGAAAAATGGTTCACAGGTTCACTGTTACTTTCCAAATCTTCTATTTTCCTTCATAAAACAAGCATCCTCTGGGGGCAGAATTGGATTTGCAGCTTCGGTTACACAAGAATCATTTTGGGGCAAAATTGGACTTGCAGCTCAAGTTAATATGGTAGTGACGACAAGCTCTCAGAGAAAATAAAAGACATATCTAACTCAAGTGTTCCATAACACTACACCACCAAGGGCTGTGATACTTGAATGACAGTCTTCAATGTACCCAAAAGAGCAAAATGTTATGCTTGGGAAGGGAGCAAGTGTTCCATTTATATCTGCTGCAATAAATAAGAATGTAGGAGCTTTCCAGTTGAGGCAGCTAGGGAATCAAATTGAAGAACTAAGATCTGCTTGCTTATCATAAGAAAAACTTTACTGTTAGCAAAACAGTTAAGTGGAAGAAAGAACTTCTGAAGGAAGAGAATGTGAGAAGAAATGCAATCTCTATAGCATTTGGAAGGAATATGATATACTTGTTGGGCTGCCTGCGTGCTAACAAAGGCCACAACTAGTGGCTTACAACAGAGTCACCAGCCAGCAGTCCTGCGCCAGATCTGAAAAAAAGCAAAATTTGGGCAAAGAAAAGAAACACACTGGTGTCACATAGGTAATTTTAAAGGAGTCTGTGCAATTCAATCTGCCAGAAAGTGAAACTTTTTACTAGGAAAGCAAGGACATCGAGATCATGAACTTTCAGTCAACACAACCAACACCACAGAAGCCCTCAGACGCATGGGCTATGGAGCCAAATGTGTCACAGAAGAGAGATGCTGTAAGAAAAGCATCCCTAAAGGAAGCTTGTTCTCTGTTGTTCTGTGGAGGAATTAGAAGCGCAAGAAAACTCCACTTGGTAATATTTTTCTTAAGTTCTGAATTATAATTTCATGAGAAACCGATTAAACATGTCAGCACACCTCCTCATGTTTGCCAACACCTGGTTTTAAATATAAAACTATATTTTTATGGTATATCACTTAAGCAGGCACTGGCTCTTGGACAGGATCAGAGCACACTGAACTGAGCAGCAAACCATGAGCCCAAAGCCCAGGTGTTTCTTGGAACTGGTGACTGCATTCAGCTAATCCACCACAAATGCAGCTCCTACCAACTGAAAATGGCCCTGAATCAAGTAACTGGAGATAGAAAATTTTATTCTCCTATTACAAACTCCCAAATGAGTCAGTCCTAACACAGACCATGGCATAGCTAAAGCACATTCCACAGGGTGTTGCGGGGCAGAACAGAACCCCTGTATTTGACATCATAACTCCCACAGACGAACGCAGCAATGATGTACAACCTTAGATCTATGGTTGACTTGGCCATGTCCTAAAACTAGGTGAAGGTTATTCTTCCTGGACTCTCAAATTCCCTCACAGTTTCTCTCCTACTTTAATAACAATGAGAGCAGTTTTGGTTTATTCATGATTT
The DNA here is from genome assembly GCA_011057875.1 of Pterocles orientalis. Taxonomy (NCBI): domain Eukaryota; kingdom Metazoa; phylum Chordata; class Aves; order Pterocliformes; family Pteroclidae; genus Pterocles; species Pterocles orientalis. The sequence continues at coordinate 11,201 of WKFP01011099.1, forward strand.
GAAATAACTCAGCTTACTTCTATTTACTATTTCAGACAATCAAATAATTCAGCTATTACCTTGACAGTAGTTTCTTTTTTAGCATTAAACTGAAACCATTAAACTGTTTGCTCCCAAAATTCAGCAGCGAGTTCAGATTCTCTCTTTTTTCTTCCTGCTTTTTACACAGACCACTGGTTTATACTCCCTGCACATAAACTACAAAGGATTTCTCTGCACTACTGTACAAATCCACATTGAGAAGCACTGCACAATTTGCCCAGATTACCATATTTATCACTGTAAATACACCGGGGTAATGACACTCAGCTGCAGCCTCTAATGAGCATAAACAAGCACTCACCCAAATTCACCCCATCCGCAGCAACAAAGTCTGTGAAACCCGCCTGGGAGGGGATATTGGAGAAGAATCAAACCCTCGCCCCACGCTGTTGTCTAAAGATCTGATACCAGAAAGTGATTTATCGCTGTGCACATGCATGCATAAATTCAGAGTCTGCCTTGTCATGTCTTACTAACTCAGTATATAAGCCTTCTTTACTCAAACACCTAATTACAGATCTCCATGAACATCCATGAGTAGTGTATGTCTCCATTTAACATCGACTGCCGCAATTATAAGCATACTCTAAAAAGGATTTTAGCTTCCATTATTTCCCCTTTCTATTGCTGAAAGTCTGAAATACAATTTCTCACCAAAGAGGTACAAACCATTCTGCAAGTTCCTGCACTCCAGTCACACCGTGCACAAATTAAGGCTTTCATGGAAGGCTATTTCTGCTCATTTACTTGCTACACAGACTATATTTTAACAGAGAGAAACTATAGCACAAACATACTTCTTTGATTCCACATGGTGCCTCTGCCACTCCGTGAAAGATTCCTGACAAACCAGCACATGCCAAAATCTAATCAAAATTCAAAATCCCACAACTATTATGACACTAATCAGGCAAAATCCAATGCCAGCCAACATCCTCCGGGGCCAAAGTTGAAAGAGTAAGGGCGAGAATATGTAGAATGTCAATAGACTTCAAAGACAGAGGCAAGATGAAATGTAAACAAACGTAAAGCACTAGCAATAAAATTTAAATTAGTGGTTTGCAGTGATGTCATCGAGCAGTATCTGAAGAAAACAAGATACAGGCAGTGGAGTGAAGCACGCTTGTCCAAAGCAAGAAAGGACTGTACTTTCCCCACACAAATAAATAAAAGAAACCAAACCCAAACAAATAAAAGCAGTGACCAGGGCAGGATGCTTATTAATTTTTTAAAAGCTATTACTCCATAAGTGGCAGTGAACTCAAAGACTTCTTTTTTTTCCTGTCTTGCCTATTGGAACTACCTGACAAAAAGGCAATTTTTGCCACAGTTAATGTAGTCCCATGCACATAGCGTTAATGGAACAAAGAGATATTATTGATTTGGTGTTTTCTCTCAGTTGCATTTTTAATGTTTAGATAAAGTACCCAGAAAAAAAGAATGATTTATTATTTTACTACCAAGTTAAACAGAAATGTGACTTTTAAAAAACTCTGTGTAATAGCGTTAGCGGATGCTTAACACTTTTTCATTGTTGAACATTTTCTGAGCTGTTCAATTATCTTACTGAAAATAATTCGAAAACCTGTACATTATGCTTTTATTTCATACCCTGTTTTACCACTATTTCTTTTATTGAAACTGTGCAAATAAACTCAGAACAATGTACTAGATATACATAGATATTCTAGTATTCTACCATTATCAGAAGCCACAAATAAAAATTATACGTGCAGGCTTTATTCTTATAGTTTTCTTGACTTCTGGGTGAGCCACCATTTAACAACAGCACAGCTCTATTTGTTATTAATCCTTACATGAAGTCACCAAGGAACCTTAAATTGCACAACTGGCTAATGATGGGGCATGTGCTTTCTAATTTTCCCCAAGATATTGCCAAAGAGACCCTAGAAACTATTGTTTGTATCAATTAAAAGTAACTTCAGGCTTTAAGACCTATTGGTTTTGCTTCTCACGTTGTTAGCATTGGTTTGTAGAACCTAAGAATTCAGGCTTGCACAGGCAAATCGGGAAAATAAATTCCTGTAACGAACGTGTGCTAACCTGTTCAGAGAATGGTTACAGCGTGTAACTTGCCTACTTTGCCTTCCTTCTGTTTTTACCGGAGAGCTGTAAAAATCAACACAATTGCAGAAAAAAGGTGCTGAGACATGGAACTCATAAGAGTATAAATCTGCAAGCAGGGTAGAACTGCACTAGGCCAGATAAAATTGTTGTAATAGACTCACTGGTGCTGCAACTTCAGGTTTTACTCAGCAAAACAAGGGCTTGCAGACTTCATCGTGAGAATGAGGAGGCGCAAAGAAATCATATTTTGGTTTCACAGTGTCGTACAGTGAAAATCTATAGCTGATAAGTAACATGCTTACATCCATTTCCAAGTAGCAGAAGCATGGGAGAACCGAATGGTTTCACCACCTGATTTGCTTTCCTGTGTGAAAGGCATACGCATAGTATGTGTGTCAGCTGCTTGCTCTTTCTCTGAAAATAGTCTCCTGAACTGTAAAGATACACATTGCTTTAGGACTAATCCTTCTCTGCATGCGTCTTCTCTGATGATATTTTCAGAGTTGAAGACTGAATGGGGAATGACAAGGTTCAAACAGCCTTTTTATCTGATATGCTGAAGAAGTTTGAGATTCACCAACAAAAAGAAAAAAATTAACACTCTGTGAAGAGGAAAAGTATTTCTGCAGCTGAAATGCTGAAATAGATCAGACAGATTCCTTTCTGTTTAGCAAACAGAAAGGACAGATTACAAAAAGCAGTTTTGGGGAGGGGGGCTCATTTGCCATTGATGCTGCTTCTATTTGCCAAACTCCAATTAAAAAGAAACAATCCTTCTTCCTAAAATTTTGATTTTACTTTTTCCCTTGAGGAAGTGGGATTCAAAACCAATAATATCCACATTAACAACAGCAACCGCCTCAAAAAGTAACATTAATTGTATTAAAGACTCTTCCCCAAACAAACGTTGGTTTCTTTCTCACTGGCTGCGTCCCGTCACCTGTCAGACCTTTCTGTATCCCTTACTTCAGGTAGCCAGACTATGTCCAATTGTTTTCTGGTTTTCTCCTTCACTTTTTTGGCACTGACTTCTTCCTGGGCTTTTTCTTCTAGTCATCTTTGCACTCCTTCAGTTAAAGACCAATTAGTCAATGGTTCCTGCAGTGTGTCCACTAGGTAAACCACTAGCATATGGCTAACTTTATACAAGGGTGATTTTTAAACACTTGCTGATCCAGTAGTCACTTCTGTACTATCTTCCTGAGTTATTACCTGTTTCTTTAGCATGGTATAAAGTTTAGTGGCAAAATTCACTCACTCAGGTGTAAACCTACCTTGTTCATTATTATTAAGGAAAGAAACCTTTCATTTTTATCTTATTCTCCTACGGTTTCAGAGAGACTACCTTAATTTATTGTCTATCATCTTCATTTTTTACCTGGCTTAGAATTCGTTCAACTCCATATCCAATTTACTCTTTCAAAGATAATTATCCGTTGCAGAAATTAATTTAAAATACTGCATGGGGAAAGAATGATGAATTAGATTGGCAATTTGCTACTAGTATTTGTATGTAAATATTTGGGAATCATTTTTCATATTTAGTATCATCTAAAACTTTATGCATGTGGCCACAGCTGCTTCATTAATTCAGAATATCATGATAATGGGGATAAAATCAAGACAGTCCTGGTACAAAAAAAATTCTGCTCCTACACAAGATGGAGCTGAAACTTCTCAAGTGTGAGCTGAGTAAGGTGATAAAACCCCCCAAATTTTCTAATTCTGTTAAGAGAAAGCAAGAGTCATAGCAAATTTTGCCACGCAAACCTGCTTGAGTACTGTGGCTTGGATTTGATTTAGGAAATTTAAAGAAGTCATACCCCAGTGCTTTTAATATTCCAAGTGAAAGCGCTCCACTAAGGACTGCTGGCTCTTTCAGTGCCTCCTGTCATTTCTCCCGATGTCCCAGAAGCAAGTCTGGCACCACATTCCTTGTGGCAACTCTTCCCTGGCAGGTAATTGCTGGGAAATAGGGTAGCAGTATTTGGGACTGTGTTAGGCTGGTCACTGCTGGTGCCTCGTTTATGAACAGTGACACCAAAGTAATGGCTATTGGGTGACTCTCAAGGTCTTGCCTAGGCACTTGGAGGATTAGGGCCTTCACAGAGCTCTTGGATTGCCCGAGATGCCCGCCTGCGTCCCCTGACTGTGCAGAAAGCCTGTCGCTGTCAGAGGGGTTTGATATACTGAGACAGCTAATTGGAAGCATGAAACACAGGGGCATGTCTGAGTATGGGCCTCAGGTGTGCCCACCAGTTACTTCCGTGCTGACCAGTTACTTCCACACTACCCGATTCCTGTCACCAAAGGTCTTCTGTGGTGAGTCGCCTAACACAGCAAAAGCAGGTCTTTTTGTGTGGAGATATTAGAACTCCTGGTCTGAGAGCAGAAGCCTGGGTTTTAGGCTTTTCTAATTCTTGAATTTTTTGATCCCAGTTCCTGAGAAAGTACAGTAGGCATAAGTCGATTCTCCTACTGTGCCAGACCTGGAATCGCGCCTCCCAGCTGAAGATGAGTCACTTTGCAGAATGCAACGCAAAACGCATGAGGTCAGACAGAACACGAACAAAAGGGAAGCTGTTACTGTGCCTGGAAATGAGGTCACTGCTGGAGAAGACGTTGTGCAGGGGGAGGTCCTACACGGTGAGCACTGCTCCCGCGGTAATTTATTTGTTTTATCTGAGCATGGATAAAAGGCTATGTGGAGTGACCTGCAGAACTTCCTAGTCCACAAGAGAAGAGCTGTTACTCTTGCTCATCTCCGGGATTGTCTAACCCTGGCTGCTGGCTGCTCTTATTCACTGCTTTGTTTGGGCTCCATACTTAAAAGCCTGCATATAATAAAAGGTGATCTCAATGTAGCCCTTAAGTTTTAAATGGATACTCAGGAAAGTGAGTGGGCTTTAGTGGACCAGTTTCTTGTAGCCTGTTAATGGAAAAGAGAGGTACTTTCAAATCTATCTTTTCAATTGGACGGAAGATAATGTATCACTGATCAGAGATGTCAGAAGCCAGATGACGTGTGACACTAAGGTGCACTCAGACTGCATCCTACGGTCCTACCAGAAGCCACATGTTCACAGTTTTATTTTCTATATTCATCAGCCAACGGGCTGCATTCGTAACACGAACCAGGAAAAATGACATAGATGGGAGTGCTATCTTTCTTTCTGATCCTTCTCACCTCAGTCCTACTAACCAAACCACCTTTCACTCTTTTAATTTGTTCTGCTGTTGTTACTGATAGGGTAAGTGCAGCCTGGGGTCATGTAGAGTTCTCAGCTACCAGTGACCATAGGTGTCACAGCTGGACTGAAAGGGGAAAAGGAAGCACAGGAAGCTTGTCATCCTGTCTGTCTTTCCAGTAAAATGGACAGTTTGGATGAAATGGTTTTATAGGGACTTTCACTGATGCAGCAAAGCGTGAGACCAATTTAAAGGAAAGAAGCAAAGATCTGTGTTGGGCTGCATATCAAATTATCAACATGGAGGTTGTTAATATTTTGTGTTTTATTTTTAAACTGATCACAACTCTAACTCCAAAGTGTGTGAGTCTGTTTTGAAGCCAAGGCTGTAGTACACTGAAGCCCTGGCTGAAGCTTACAAGGAGAGGGCAGGCCTATGCTGCCTTCTAGTCTTCATGCACTTTGATAACCTAACCACACATTTCCACCAAAACAGACTGTTAAAAAACCAAAAATCATATGTAAGGGTCAAGTGTTGTAGTCTACACACTGCAAACCACCTCCGGTTATTTTCATATGTTGATTTGGATGGATAGTTTCAATTACGTGGACATTCTTGCCAGGAATATTTCCAACTCTGACTGTACTTCTCAGTTTAAGTAACTCGCCATTCTATGAAAGCTTATGCATTTGCCTACCAGGTAGCAGTGCTGAAGTGCAAACCAAAAGGTATGTATAATCCTTGGGAAAGTGCAAATTTTCAAAATACATGTTAATTAGCATTTAAAAGTAGCATAATGTAAACCACCATTTTGCAGTTAGTATAGTCAGGGCAAGTCATTGTTTGAACAGCTTAGGTGATCCTGAAAACTTTTAGATTTCTTATACTTTCACTGTATTTTTTGGATTTGTCTACGGTACTGTGGAGTAATCAAATTTATGGACTGTTCTATTTTGCACCCTAGTTTTATTCACTTCCTTGAGTGTGAGACGATACAAACAGCTTGTGTTGTCCAAAACCATGACAATCTTCTTCCTGCTGTTCTGCCTCAAGAAGTCACTGTTTAACTGTCAATCAACGTTTAACAAACCCACTGAACTTGAAAGGAGCACATTTGGAATCTCTCATTCAGTTAGAAAAGTTTTGCAACTTAATTAAAGGTCTACAAGTCAAGATGGAGAAACATTCAGTAAGCCTTCACAGTTGTATCCTGTCAGTAACAACCTCTTCCCTAAGCCAAGGAGGAAGGCTGAACTGGGCGCACAAATACTGTTCCCTTTCAAAGGGAAATACAATTTGATAGTTACCATTTGTAATTACCTGTTTTACGCAGCTATTTTTTCATTATGGCACTTGACAATGCTGCACAAACTGTGACCCAGAGAGCTAGTTTTTAATAGAAAATAAGCAAATAGGTCCTCCAGCTGTGAACACCAAGTGCCCACAAACTCTGTGTGTGCAAGGTGCTAGGAAGAAAGCTGCTCGTTGACCCCTCAGTGTGACAAAGTGACTGTGCTGGGCTGCATGGGGAGCAGACTCTTGTCCTTCCGATTCTCGGTCTCTTCACCGCTCGTGTTATTTACTGTGGGCAGCAGTTGTATGAATGGATTTCAGTCTGAATGTAGTTTGTGCCCTGTATGTCACAAAGCAATATGATTTTGGTTTTACTGTGAGGAGAAGGCTGTAAATGACATAACTCTCTTTGCAGCTGTCATGATCTAGATAAGGCCTTTAATGATTAACTGAAAAGAGTGGCTCGTGTCAATATCACTGTTTTCCAAATCAGTTTTATTTCTACAAAATAGCATTGATAATTTAAAACAACTATAGGCCTCTTGAAACTACTTTGTACAGTAGTGATGGCCGTTTGTTTTAACTCCACTGAAGCCGATGATTTTCGCTCTTTTATGCAGAACAGTTGTTGGAAAACTGTGAGCTCATTTAGCAAACAGAGTAGCTGAAACTAGCTAAAACAAAGGACGTCTGCATTGTTAATTGTTACTGAACTACATGGACCAGCTGACGGATTTCACTGGAAGCGAAATCTACCTTTGCTCTGTACTGCACAATATAAATCTGTTTCTTTTTGTCTGCTATCTGAATTGCACAACAAGAAAAAAAATCCGGTCCATAATGCATCACCCCAAATATTCAACAGTATAATTGATTTTCTCAAACTGAAGCTTGACGCATACATTCATAGTGGAGTTTATCAGATAAATGTGAATTGGATTCTGGTCTAAAAAACCAACAGAATGAAATACTTTCTAGGTCGAATGAAATAGTTCCTAGGTTCAGATGTATCTTCGATTTTACCAGCAATTGCATTATTGCCACCATCAAAATAAACCTGTTCCAGAAGGCACTGTCCACTATGTAGACCAGACATCTAGTTTTTAATCCTCCTTCCATCTCAGCCATCTGTTTCTGCTGTCCTTTCAGTCTGTCAAGCCTTGAGATCAGTACCCTACCTAACTCTAAAAATGAACAAGGATGCAGTCTACAAATAAAATTCAATACAACAACAGCCTAATGAAAAATGCACAAAGCCTTTTGAAACTCCATTCTGGATGAAGAACTACCTATCTTTTAATTGCATTCTTATTTTATGTATTAATATCAAATTTAGATTAAACCAGACAGTAGATTACAGACCAGTGTTAATTGTTTTATGCTATGATAAACTGTATTTTTTTCTGACCAAAAATACGTGTATTCCTTTTTCTTAGCATTGTTCTCTGTAGTTTTGAATTGCCTACTGCAAAATTACCAGCAGCAAGGGAAAGCGACAACTGAAGAGTTGTCCTTGCACATTGCTTTGTGCCACACAGAGGTCTTGATAACACCAGGAATATTTAATATTTTTTCAGAAGGACAGTTACTTCTTTGTAGAGGATGGCTAAGTTCTGAAGAAGCTTATAGACGTGGAAGAGCAGTAGGATTGCATAGATGATACATGAATAGCCATGCAAGAAACCAGGATGAATATGTCAACTCTGAATTCTACAATGCATTTTTTGTGTCAAGTATTATCAAATAGATATATCAATATCAAATGGAATATTAGGCCTGCGATGTGAGTTGGTAAGAGGCCTTTTCTTTTGTTTATAAAGGCAGGAGTTGAGTTGGATAGAATAACAAAATGATAAATACTTATCTATCCAATTGACAGTGACAAGCAGCACGTACACATATATGCGCTACGGGTATCTTCCAAAAACCACATTTTCAGGACTCCATTAATATGGACGGCTTAATATAGGTACATCACTTTCCACATAGCTTTCTTTCAGTTTGCGCATAGCAAAAAATCCACACTCAACAACACAATGTGCTATTTTTTTGGTCTATCTGAGAAAATGGTTGGAATGAATATGGCTGCCTTCACGAAGTTCAAATAAAGAGGAAATTTCAAAAGCGCTTGCAGAAGTTAAAAGGACACATTTAACTGTCTCTTGGTAAGAATTCTGGTCCTAAATGCAAGTACTGAATATAATCCCCTAGGAAGTAAACGGAGCTGGACTGGCACGTGTGAGCCAGTGACTTTTGTGCGTACAAAGCACTGTGGTGACTGAACTCAGCCACTGGTGACGTACCTGGTTAACCTGCTGCAAGTCTGCAGATACACATCTGCTAATTCCTCAAATAATAGATGGCATTTACCACAGACTGAAAGATGTGAAACTGCTACAAATCACATTCGCACTTGAAAATGTAAGCATCTGTGGTATTTACCCTGAAATTAAAATAATTGTCTGAGGTGAATTAAATTCATTCAAATATCCATGGGTGTACAGGTGTAAGCAAAAGTACAAAACCCAGCATATTTACATATTGTTCAAAATATTGCACAAAGAACAAAGGCCATTTTATCAAAAGCATCCCCCTTAAAGACCAAGGTGTCAGGTTCCTCCAGTGCTTCAGGAAAGCATCCTTTTACTCAATAGACTCGAGTGGGGATTTCAGAATGCTTTACTTCTCCTCTGCCAGAAGCCTGGCAGTGCAATCTACCACAGAAATACTTCTCTGTAATAAGATTAAAATATATTCAGTGGGCAAATTAAGTAAGAGTGGAAAGTTCTCATTATAAATGTAATCCTGCTGACTGAATCTAAAGGAGTGATACTGCACTTAGGTCTTGAACCGGGCATGTTTGGTGTATCTGCCTTAATCTGGGTATGAAATCGAAGGTCTTTAGCATTTTAAAATGTGACACTGGCACTGTATTTTGAGATTTCTTTTGTTAAAAATCTGAAATGTTCTGTATTTTTAAGCCTCTGTTTTCACAGACATTAGGATCCCCTCAACTCCATATACCCACTCTCAAGCTAGTGGCAATTACCCCAGTGCTGCATGAATTAACCTCTGCAAGGCATGCATTTTTGCTTTTTCTTTGTCCACTCATGTCCTCATGTTTATATTATCTCCTGCTGTGCTCTGGCAGAATCCCAGACACAGGAAAGAATAAAAGGCATTTGGATTATTGAGGACATCTCCATGCAGTACAGTCCAGTCAGGCCCTGCAAGAGTCAGGACGGTATGTAACACTTTGCCTTCTGGAATTTTGGGGAGTTTAAAGCATATCAAGAATGTTACTTCTTATTGAACAAACATTTATTCTATTTTAATTCCACCCTGTTATTTAAAAAAATCCTTCAGCTACAGAACTGGTACGTGTGAGATACACTTGTATATAGGTGAACACGCTCAAAGTAATTTAATATTCCCAATGCCATAAAATGGGACCTACTGATTTTCACGTGAAATCTTTGTTTTTTCTTGTTATGCCTAGCTGCTTGTATTTGGAAGTTTAGTCTGTATGAATGTAGATGTTTAGCTTACCATAATGATACTTGTTTAAGTGTATCATACAGAAAGACAGGAGCATGATCTTTAATTACTTATTATTTAATTATTAATTAATGATTGATTATACTTTCAAGATGATAAAATCTTCAGCAAAAGATTGGTAGATCCCATCTGACAATCAGAAACTCAGTTGGGAAACCTGAAGCTAATCGATACAAATCATGAAACATGTTGGAAAAAGCTCATGAAAGCACGCAAGAAATTCCATTTAATTAGCAGGATATTGATTTCGGCTGGATTCAAGATGCCGAGCCAGCACGGAGTAGCAAATTAATTCAATTAGGTTTGTAACCTCAGAATCTTTGGGTTTTGCATACATGACAAAACCTGAAGGGGTTTTCCTGACACTAAGCCACATGCTTTCTACGTTTTAATAAATTAAATGTAAAGGTATTTGATAGCTTGTTATTGAATAATTCCACATACTTTCCTCTAGATGAAACGGATTTGGGTTAGTCTTTGATGTAAAACTGTAAAGTGTAAATAACTTCTGAAAAATGCAATTATGATTTATTTTATGATTAAATCAAGTAACTTTTTTGTTACACGTACAGGTCTTCACTTAAAGATCCTTTGGCACTGCGTTTACAGTATCAAGGGCCAGTTATGTAACCTGCGTTTAAGTCCACTTCAAAGCTACTACTATGATTCAGCTATTATGTCTATCTAATGTACGTATATATATGAACCAGACCCGTGTCTGTGATTTCAGGTTAATCAGTGGTTGCGATAGTATTCGTAGGCTTAGAAACTCATTCTTTTGGGCAAACCTGCCTCCTTCTGCATGCAGAACCTTTGCACATCAAAGCAGCTGCCGGACTGCGTTTGAAAACTGTAATTAGTGGACAGAGGGACTGTGTGATCTCCTACCTGTTTTAAACCTGACACACATCAAAAAAGACCTTGTATGATTCCTTCGTAATTGAAATAATTTTGATTTAGAAATGCAGATATTGGAACCGTAGTAATCAAAAGATATCTAATGCCTGCTCACTTTTTCACCAGTTAAAAATTAAAACGTGCAAGCTCAATCCTTGAGTCATAGCTAGTTTCATTTTTTGGAAAGTGGTACATTATTTGTAAATCACTGGTTGCGTTCAGAGAATTACTATCAACTTGAAATGAAACACCTTTCATATCACTGCCTGGAAATTGTGACTCATAGTGAGAGGAACCCCTCTTCTGGCTGAAGCGCAGAACACCACACATGGAAACACTGTGCAGCAAACGGAGTTACCTATCCCAGGCTGGTCTTGGTCGGTCGCCAGAGAGAGATGGCACTTCTAGGGAGCAATTCATCTCCCTTTAAAGAAGACATCTAACATAAGTCAGTTTGCATGTCTCCTTATTCACACTGACTACAAAGAGCCTTGCCAAAATAGGTATCTACATCCTTGATGCCCAAAGCAGGTAAGAAAAGTGCCATCTAGGAAGTCTGTTGTGACATGAAAAACTCCCACCTCCTACTCACTTGTTTGTCTGTGAAAGGGACACTCGGA
>WKFP01011104.1:0-42322 GCA_011057875.1 Pterocles orientalis
GCACCCTCAACAAGTTTGCTGATGACACCAAGCTGGGTGGTGTGGTGGACACGCTGGAGGGAAGGGATGCCATCCAGAGGGACCTTGACAGGCTGGAGAGGTGGGCCAATGCAAACCTCATGAAATTTAACAAGGCCAAGTGCAAGGTCCTGCACGTGGGTCGAGGCAATCCCAAGCACAAATACAGGCTGGGCGGAGAGTAGTTAGAGAGCAGCTCTGAGGAGAAGGACTTGGGGGTATTGGTGGATGAGAAGCTCAACATGAGCCGGCAGTGTGCGCTTGCAGCCCAGAAAGCCAACCGTGTCCTGGGCTGCATCAAAAGAAGCATTAGCAGCAGGTCAAAGGAGGTGATCCTCCCCCTCTACTCTGCTCTCGTGAGACCCCACCTGGAGTACTGTGTTCAGATGTGGGGCCCCCAACATAAAAAAGACATGGACCTGTTGGAGAGAGTCCAGAGGAGAGCCATGAAGATGGTCAGAGGGCTGGAGCACCTCCCCTATGAGGACAGGCTGAAAGAGTTGGGGTTGTTCAGCCTGGAGAAGAGAAGGCTCCGAGGAGACCTAATAGCAGCCTTCCAGTACCTGAAGGGGGCTACAGGAGAGATGGGGAAGGGACTCTTTATCAGGGAGTGTAGTGAGAGGACAAGGGGTAATGGCTTTAAACTGAAAGAGAGCAGATTTAGATTAGGTTTTAGGAAGAAATTTTTTACTCTGAGGCTCGTGAGACACTGGAACAGGTTGCCCAGAGAAGCTGTGGATGCCCCATCCCTGGAGGGGTTCAAGGCCAGGCTGGATGAGGCTTTGAGCAACCTGGTCTAGTGGAGGGTGTCCCTGCCCGCAGCAGGAGGGTGGAACTCGGTGATCTTGAAGGTCCTTTCCAAACAGTAACGTCGTATTTAGGAGTATTTGACAGTGTTAAGTCTGTCGGTGTTTGAAGATGAGTCGCTATTTGTGATAAAATATCTGATGCATTAGCAACATTTTGCTAATCATAATGCAAATCACTGCCACAAACATAGGTCCCAGTTGGTAGTGTTTTTGTTTTCAGTTCACTGACTAGTATTTAAAAGTAGAGAATAAATATACTTAAGGGAATGGAAATGCAGTGGCTTAGAGTGGCAAGAACACAAACATTCACTTTTGATTCTGGTAATCAAAGGGTTTGATTAAGTGCTGGTGCATCGTGGAGTTTATTATCTATGTATTATATACTTTTAAAAAATTCATAAAATCTGGAAAATTCAATGTCACTATGCTAAAAGAGTTTTGTACCTTTGATAGTTCTATTCCTTGTTGATTATTATGTTTTTTATCCTTGGATTTAATAACCAAACCATGTGCTCATGTTTAAGATAAAGTAATCTTGTCGTCTTCAGTAAATAGCTTTCAAAAGAGGTTGCAGATAGGCAATTAGCAACTGAACTTTAGTTAGGAGATATATTATGAGAGTAAGATTTTTATCCTGGAGAGGAGGTGCTTGGAAGCTCTGAATGGTCGGTCTCACCATTATTTTACCACTACAGGGCTTATTTGTGTAACAGTGAAAAACGTGCTTGAGAAGCTTGCCTTGAGGCAGCTTTCTGATGCTTCACACAGTCCAAGAAAAACGGAGAAAAGCACCACATATGGAAGTGTGACATTGAAAAGATAGATATTGGACTACAAAGTTAAGAATACTGTGGACTAGCTGTTTGATATTCCTAGTTCTTCTAAACTCAGAAAACTAAATGGGAGATTATATCTCACTCTGCAACTAGACATAGAGGCTGATTAGGAGTAAAAAGAGGTTTGAGAAAATAAAAAAAAAATCCCATCAAATTATGTTTTTAAAAAGTTTTGTTGTTTATTTGAGCTGTGCTTTAAGCACCTCTTTGAAAGAGCCATACTTTTTTTGAAATGAGTTGCATTATCTTGGTTTCTGCTTTTCTTTTGCTTTTTATCACAGCTGAACATTTCATGTTTACAGTCCACACTAACATGCAAGATATTTCCTTGAGAATCTGTTCAGTACAGAATGTGCCTCATTCACAGCGCCAACAAGAATCCCAGTGCAAGTATCCTCTCTTTCCTGTTCATAAAGCCCGAGTTGTAGTGGCAGAATGTAACATCTCTTTTGGCACTTTGCAAGAGCCTGTCTTTTGTTTTTAAACATTGTTTGGCAGTTCCTTGGCTTGTCAGCACAGAATCTGTGGAGTCAGTTTTCTTGAAAACTGCTACTAGCTTTGGGATTTTGCATATATATGCACTTAAAATTAATTTTTGCAAAACTATAGTTGCTGGTCTAATTCTATTCTTTTGTTTAGAGATCCTGCAAATTCTGTTTAATGAGTCTTAAAATGTGCAGTGTCATTCTGAGTTCTGTGTCTGTCATTAGCAAGTATGACATCCCTAATGTAGACAGTGCAGCTTCATATTTTCTCAATAATTTCTAGATATGTTGGTTTGTTTTTTGTTTTTTATAAAAAGTACATACAACTTGTCAACAAAACTGTTGGTTATATAACAGAGTTCTTGCTGTTGCTATTTACACAATCGGGAGTTGAAAGAAAAGTTAGACAGAATATCCCCCTTAAAAAAAATACTTTTTTTTAAGGCAAAATTTTGTATTGTGAAACACAGATTGTTTAGTTGTTGTTTCCTTGTTGTTCACTGATATTTCTTTTCCAAAAGAAACCGTATTTTTGGAAGTCGTCTTGTTTCATACCACTACAAAACTGTATTTTTGTGCAGATAATACTTTTCTCATTTGGTGTAGCGGCTTGGTATCATAATGCTGTGACAAAACAAATGGTGGCGTGTATCGCCTTTCAGCACTAACTTGTCTCTTAATAGTTGTAGATAAAGATTTGGGGTTTTTTTCCTCTTCCTGTTTCCCAAAACTGTAGACAACAGTGACTTCTCTCATGGGCGTCCCTGACAGCTGTAATGACCTGGATGCCAAGTTCTGGCTCCCAAGCCTTGACCTCTTCTTTGGCTTCTTTCCTGGTCTCTTGTCTGCCTCCTCTGCTTGTTGCTGTGGCAGCTGTGGAATCATCTTTGGAGCTGATAAATGCAAAGCTAGCTCATTCTGCTTTGTTGTTGGTGATGCCACTTCTCTTAGACTTAGCTCAGTGAGAATTATCCGTATGTTTTTAATATATTCTAAGAATGAGATTTCTTAAAATAATCAAATTGCTGTAATACAAATACTGATTTTTAATTTTCTTACTATAAATAGAAAGTGTTTGGTTCTACTTTGCTTGGATGTGAAAACAGTCTGAATATAAATACATGGCACAAAGAACAGTAATCCTCCATCCCTGATGGTTTTGTTTGGCATTAGCTTTCTGGATAGAAAGAATAACAGTACTTTCATTGTATGAAATATTTCAGCAGCCTTGTAAAGAGCAAGTGTGTCTGAGACATGGTTAAAAAGCTTTAAAAGGGATGTGCTTATAATTTGAAGACCAGCATTTATTGAATGTGTGTTACCTATTCATGCATTTAATATCAGTAGCTACGCATGAAGAGAGTCTAATTTGGTTTGAAAGAGGTTTAGTAGAATTATTAGAAGGAAGGGGAGAAGCAAATGTTTGAAAGCAGGGTGCAGGGCTGGGTTGTGTGTCTAAACCCTGTTTTAGACAACTGGAATTTATGAAAAGGAAGCAAGAATTAAAATATTCTCTTTCTCTTATCTCAGAAAAAGTGAAGTCTTAATGCCCAGCAAAACTGTGTATTGAAATGTAGTATCATTAAAGTCGGACTTAAGAGTGGGAAAATACAAACCAATATCTAATGATGTTAGAGGTGAAGCACTATCCATGTCTGTAGCAAAACCATAAAGCAGGACCAAAATCAGCCCTTTGATGAGGATTGTGTGGTTGCACGTTGGCAGAAGACGTGCAGGGTTTTAAGAAAAGCTGCTGTAGCTAGATAACCTCTTGGTATGTTTATAGCAATGCCCGTGGTTGTATTTCAGAGCAGAAGAGACCATTGTAATTATCGAGTAGAGGAATGTAAACTGTTTCTGAGCATTTAAATAAAAAATACAATGGTGGGAGGGGAAGAGGTTTGACCATAACTGTTCAGTCTATTGTAGCATAAATATTCTTCCTCAAATGACTCCGAAATAGCAATGAAATGGAGAGAGAGAGATAGAGAAGGGCCAATATCCTATCTTGCTGAAGGAAACGGAAGGAACATATATTCCTTATGTCAGGGATCATCCATGTAAATGACAGTGTGGGTACTGATTATAAGCTGGATATTCCATATGGTTGTATATTTTAGGGACTTAACAGCATTTTGAGGTACTCAGGGGTTGATTTCATCCATTGAAAGATGTAAAATGTCAAATTCTTCTGTCTTGTTGCCATCTGGCATCCCACGGGTTTGGTCACTGTTGTTTATGAACCTGATTTGATTCCTGAGGGGAGTCGCCCCATCTGAAAGTTTACCTGTTTGTCAGAGAGAAGACAAGTAGCAGAACAGTGCCATAGTGGCTTGCAGAAAAAAAATGTAGAAGGGGGAGGAAGGATTAAGAATCCAAACCAGCTCCAGCCTGCAGAAATACTAGTGCAGGAAGAACCAGAATCTGTTTAGTTGGGGTTTTCATTCTCGCAACAATTTCTGACACTGTATACTGAGTTAATACTCCTTGCTTCATGAACTAGAGAGAGAGCGAGCTCAGCCTCAGCTGTTTGACGAGAGAGAGAATGAAAAAAAAAAAAAGTTCAAAATGAAATGTGTGTATGAGTCATTTCAAAACTTGGGAGCTTTTTGTAGATAGGGTATATCAGGTGCATAGCTGTACAAAGGGTAGGAAAAAGAAAGGACTAGATCAAAGCCCTTCTGGTTGGAATTATTGAAACATATTTGCATATCCGTTAATAATTTGCCATAGTTTTTAAGGCATCTATTAACTTTCTAAATCTCTCCAGAAATATACACTGTAATTTATACAAGTGAATTAATTCCATACTGTAGCCACTTTTTAATTTTTTTCCATTTACAGTTTAAACATTAGTAACAAAAATAAGAATAAATTTAATATTGTAAATGTTAATAGCAAGATTTTACTCTTAAGTGCAAAGTAAATCCAGAACTGATTTAATGCTACTGATTTGTGTCTCTTAATGAATATATGGTTTTGTGAGACCTTGAGTGTTAATTTCTAACAGATTGATAGTTTTCCTTTTATTAGCCAGTTGTAAATATATATTCCCAAATAAAAATTCTGTCCAGACCCACTACCAGATCCAAGGTTCCATACGTTCTCTTAATAGCTTAAACTTTCATCCTCTGACTTCTGGAAATCTTTTAATATGGTTTCAGGTTTTGGATCTCTGTGTTGGTGCATATTTGAATCTAGGTTTCAGCTCCATTTATGAAGACATGTAGAACAATGCCTTTGTCTTGCACAGGAGAGGTCTCTAATGCTGGATGCTGTGAATGGTGGGCATTCTTTGAAGACTCCTCTCGTATGTGAGATATGAGGGCAATGTTACTTAAAGAATTTTCTTACAGTTGTATTTTTTCATCCCAGCGTTATTGCCTCCCTTCTGCCTACCAGAGAGCATTGGCAGCTTCCAAATGTGTGCTTTCCTAACTTTATATAGCCTTCTGCTACTGTGTGTGTGTGTGTGTGTGTGTGTGTGTGTGTGTGTGTGTGTGGTGGTCTGAGGTTTTTTGCTTAGTGCTTACTGAAGCCCTCAGTCAGCTTGAAGCTGTCCTGGCTGTGTGTTGATCTATTTTTATCTGATAATTGGTTTTCCTGCTTGAGGGACTCACACATTGTAAATGAAGGTACTGATTTGCCTTGTTCCCTGTGTGATATTTTTGTTTTCCTAGTGAATTGCCATGTTGTTTGGTTAAAACTGGTTTATTTTGGAGTATTACCTACAGATACCTTGAAGCAACTAAAGTGTAACTGAAGGAAAAAAATTAATGTGAACATTTTGTAAATTTGGTAATCACAAAATTTGATAATTAGTTGCAATATGCTTTCTTGTGTGCATACAGAGGAGAATGTTCAATAGAAGGACATCTATTTTTTATACAAAAAATAATCAATTGATATATGATATATGTATTCTTAAAATTGGTTTAAACCAAAATTAAATTTCAGTATTTGTCAGTTAGTAAATTGGAGTTGAGGGATGGGGTTGTTTTTACTAGAGCTAAGCATTAGTCCATGTATTGGTGGAAGAAGAATGAGGAATTGCAATTCCTCATTTATCTAACTTGCATAATGGAATAAGTATAAATATCTTAGTTGGGATTTGGTGAGTTTACTGCAGCCAATGCTATCTTCTTCCCGTAGAACGGAACCGCTGCCCAAGGTGATTGATGTTGATTCGTAGCTCAGGCATGATTTCCTTAACAATAAGTCTACAGGCAGATTTCTTTTTCTGCGTCTAGCTGTGTGTTTCCACTGATGTTTTCTACTCCTTTGTCAGAGGCAACATCCCAGCTAATCTGTTGTGAGAGTACTCCTATATCCATATCAGTCAAAAGGAGTAGTTATAGATCATATATATATGTACATATATATATGTATATATATATTTGCTTATGTAACTCAAAATGGATCAGGGCCCCATGACCTTTAAATTCTGTGAACGTCATCTTGGAATAACTAGATAAAAAATATCCCAATATTCTTAGGAAATTGCTGTAAGAAGGAGTTGGAGAAGGCTAGAATGCTGAAATATGTGGAAAATGTAGTTATCATCAAATGAGGAACTATGTAGTTCATGATCCAGGTAATCTGCATAATGTTAGTAACTGTAGGAGTTGCTGAAAAGAAGTAGTATAGTGAATTTAGCTAGCTGATGTATCGTCTAAATTGATCTCGAGAATTTGTTGTTTTATGGAAATTATTTATTATAATACCCTTTTATCGTAACATTATTGTGAAACTTTGTGTCAGATCTTCATGTGCAACACTTTGACAATGTATTTAGAGATGCAGTTTGATCATGTATGTTGAATTGAAACCTCCATAACTTTGCTACAAAATCAGTTATTTCAAATATTGGGTCAAATTAATATTAAATTACTAAAGCATTCTGTAGTTCCGCTTTCAGTATTGTGATAATATTGCCATTGATAAAAGTGTTTGTGAAAAGTTCTGTATAAATAGAAGAGGATAAAACACCTGTAAGACAGATGTATGTATTTTCAAACTGATGGTTAATTAGCCAAAGTTAATAAAAAGGAGAGGTAGTATGTTTACAGCCTGTTAGCAAAGTGAAAATATAGCAAGTGGGATTGAAGAGCCACTTTATGTGACAGAGCTAATTATGAAAATGGAGTTTATAATGGGAAGGATAATTTTATAGTCCATACATGGGTTATCTCCCTAAAATATAAGTTGGCAGTATTTTTTTTTAACTGTATCTTTTCATCTTTTATTTTCTGGATGTGTTGACTCGGTAGGTTTTTGGTTTGTACCTAGAATTTTCTAAGTGAAAAATGTACATCCATTATTGCATTTAGCACTGAGTGGTAAGTGACAGCACAAACACAGGATATCTTCTCAGCAATAGGGTTAAAAGAATAAAAAAATTTTATGCATTCTTAATAGCAGCATGTTCTTTTGGGGGGTACTAGAGAGTGATAATTCAAGATAAGTTTTTTAACAAGTATTTGAAGTCTGTCATTTGACATTGATAACTTGTAACATGTTCCTGCATGAAAAAAAAACTTGTCAGGTTTTGTTTGAATGGGGCTCTTCACATATTTTATTAAATGTATTTTAATATGTATGTTATTTTGTCGTAGCAATTGTTCTTTACCTGTTTCTCTTGTATGAGGAACTCTGACTTCTGCCTGGAATACTTTTGGTTCTTTCTGAATAACCATATACATTTAGAGCTGTGATCCCCATTAGATAGCTAGAATATTTTTCAAGAAGTTGGTGACATGGTTTATTACACAGTTTGTTAAGGTACATCCAGGAATACAATATCAATATCTTAACTTGCGATGTTACATTGCACAGGATTGTTTATAGTCTTTGCTCAGTAGTAGAGGGTTTGTTTTTTTTTTCTTTCAGATAGTACTTTCTCCAAAATAACTTTGAAATGCAGGATGTGTGAAAATATATAGGGAAGTGAAAAGAACTTGTAGGATTAAGTTTGTTACAATGCTTATTTTTAAATACCTTCTAGTATTGAATAAGTCAAAATGTTACATATATCTCTAGTTCCAAAAAGAATCTTGAAATGGGAGAGGGATAAAAGTTTGACTGGACAAATACTGTTACTTCAAAATGTAGACAACTGTCCAATTTTTTTTCATTATCTGTTTTTTTTTCCTGATTTTTAGCCTGAAAAGTTAAAATGGTACCAGTATAATTATTTGGTGCATTAATTGTAACAGTATACTGCAAGAACTAAAATTCTAACAGGCCTTCAAAGCGACATAATCTGCTCTTGTACTAGAATAAAAATATTGTGGAATCATAGAATGGTTAGAGTTGGAAAGGACCTTCAAGATCATTGAGTTACAAGCCCCCTGCCATGGGCAGGGACACCCTCCACTAGCCCAGGTTGCTCAAAGCCTCATCCAGCCTGGCTTTGAACACCTCCAGGGATGGGGCATCCACAGCTTCCCTGGGCAACCTGTTCCAGTGTCTCACCACCCTCACAGAAAAAAAACTTCCTCCTAATATCTAAATCTGCCCTCTTTCAGTTTATACCCGTTACCTGTTGTCCTCTCACTATACTCCCTGATAACGAGTGTTTCCCCATCTCTCCTGTAGAGGCCCCCTTTAAGTACTGGAAGGCTGCTATTAGGTCTCCCTGGAGCCTTCTCTTCTCCAAGCTGAACAAGCCCAGTTCCCTCAACCTTTCCTCACAGGAGAGGTGCTCCAGCCTCTGATCATCTTTGTGGCCCTCCTTTGGACCCGTTCTAAGAGCTCCACACTTTTCTTGTGCTGGCGACCCCAGGCCTGGACACAGTACTCCAGATGGGGTCTCACAAGAGCAGAGTAGAGGGGGAGAATCACCTCCCTCTCCCTGCTGGCCACCCCTTTTTTTTAATGCAACCCAAGTCATAGTTGGCCTTCTGGGCCGCAGGCGCACACTGCTGGCTCATGTTCAGCTTCTCATCCACCAGGACCCCCAAGTCCTTCTCCGCAGGGCTGCTCTCAAGGAGTTCTTCTCTCAGTAGGAGATCCAGAGGATCTCATCTGCTTGCTCTTCATGGTCTGGTGGTCTGTAGCAGGCCCCTACTATAGTGTTCCCTGTCCCACCCTCCCTTTAATCCTGACCCATAGACTTTCAGTTGGTTCCTCATCCATTCCCAGGTGGAGCTCATTGCACTCCAGCTGATCCCTGACATAGAGGGTGACACCCCCTCCTCCTTTCCACTGCCTGTCCTTCCTGAAGAGCCTGTATCCCTCTATTCCAACACTCCAGTCATTAGGGACCCATGTCTCCCTGATGCCAGTGAGATCGTAGCACTGCAGGCGTGCACAGATTTCTTAGTCCTCTTGTTTATTCCCCATGTTATGTACGTTTTCATAGAGACACTTCAGTTGCGCCCCCAGTGAAGTTGACTTACTGGCAAGAAGTCCTTTGTGTTGCCCTTCAGGTGCTTTCCTGCTGGCCTGTGACTCTTCTCCAGGCTCTGGGCATCTGTCTCTGGCTCTAGCTTCAAAATGGTGTGACTGGGATGGATAGAGGTTCCCTTCCCCTGGCAACTTTAGTTTAAAGCCCTTTTTGCCTGGTTGGTGAGCCTATGACCAAAGATGCTCTTCCTCTTCTCTGACAGGTGGACCCTGCCGGTCCCCATTAGATCAGATTTCTCAAAGTGAGTCCTGTGGTCCAATTAGCCAAATCCCTGACTGTGGCACTGCTACTGTAACCAGTTATTGGGTCAGTAGATCTGATGGGCCTTTTCAAACCCCTTCACTTTGACCGGAAGGATTGATGAAAAAACTAATTGCTCTCCAGAGTCCCTTAGTGCTGCTCCCTGGGCTCTGTAATCCTTCTTGATGGACCTCGGGCTGCTCCTGGCTGTATCGCTGGTGCGCACATGAAACAACAGCAGGGGTTAATAGTTAGTGGGCTGTACAAGGCTTGGTAGCCTCTTGGTGATGTCCCTGATAGGAGACCCTGGTAAACAGCACACCTCTCTAGAGAGTGGATCAGGTTGGCAAATGGGTGCCTCCATACCTCTCAGAAGAGAATCTCCTACTACTATCACCTGTTGCTTTTTCTTAGATGCACTGGTTGTTACCTGAGAAGCAGATTGGGCTGCTTTACTTGGCTCCAGTCTCTTTCCTGATGTTTCCTCATTGGTCTGCAGAGCGGTGAAGTGGTTCTGCAAGGGCATCTCAGACTTTGGGGGAAGCCTCTTCCTCCTGCTGGTCCTTGCCCTTGCTACTTCCATTCTTCATTTCTGCTGTTCCCCTTCGCTCATGTGTGTGTTCGTGGGGAATCTTTTGGCTGTATGGCCATGGACAGTGGGTCCACTGTGGACTGCGCATGGAACCAGCTATCTAGCTCCTTCTCGGCTTCCATTATGCACTGCAGCCTTCTCACCACCTCCTGGAACTCAGCCGCCTGCTGCAGGAGCAGCTCCACCTGGGCTTGCCTTTTGCAGGCAGGTTCACTGCCTGCCCCTACCCCAGGAGAAAGGTCTAGGTACTTCCTGCAGTCTGAGGTCTACACTGCAGCCTCTCGCCTCAGCAGCTCCATTTGGGTGGAGGCATCAGCCACCTTTGGGGCAGGTGGTGCAGACCGCCCAGCCGGAGCTGCAGCTTTTGCTCTCAGATGGGTGGCCACCATTGTGCCTTGAGGGTCAGGTAGGATGAGCACCCTTTGCCTATTCAGTCGGTCACAGATGGTACCTGATTGCTGGGTTCTGTATAATTCAGGTCTCCCTTGCCTTCCAAGAGGCACCCTTCAGCGTGAACTGCTGGGCCACGCCGACTGCTGCACCACGCCCTGGTCACAGTGCTCCCTAGGGTGGCTTCTTGAGGAGTGGGGGGTGACTGCCCTTACTTCTGGCCCCACCCATGCTGCATCAGCCACCCTTGGGCCCGCTGCCAGCTCTTGGTGGGTCTGTGTCCTCCTCTGGAGCTTCCCTGGCATTTTCCTGCTTGAGGAAACCTCCCTGTATGGTGGTGGATATCTCCAAGGAATTACACTGAAATAACCCTAGCTGTATGAATGTACACATTACCCCATATTGGTGTCAGTTCTTGATCAGACAATGTATTCCATTGTTTTGGAAGTTGCCATTTCTCCCTGCTGATTTGTGAAGGTACTCGGAACTCAAAACAGTTTCTGCTTGTTTAGCCTTAGAGCTTTAAATTCTGTCCGTGTTAGCATTTTAACCATATTGAGGAACTACTAGAAGGTTTTAGAAGCTACTTAGTATTGTTTGGGAAGTGGGGATTTGAATTCTGATAAAGGATAATTTTTGGAGGGTTTTATGAAACACACTAAATAGGGAAAAAAACAACAACACAAAATTGTTTTAGTCTAGCAGGACTGTGGAACCAGTCTTCAAAAGTATTTTAATTGTAGAGTTTCTGAAAAACAAAGGCAAATTTTTAGCTTTTTTCTTTTATGCCTCCCCAGACATAATTGATAATGTGCATTCCTGCCTACAGATGTTTCCCTAGTGACAGGATGTTTGGGCCATGGAAAATAAACTCAATGAAAGTTGACTAAAAATAGTTTTAACAGGTATCTGTTTATGATCAGCAATAACATTGGTGTGATGCCAGAATAAGCAAAATAATTATTTTCCTTGATGGAGAATGAGTGTGTAATAGCTTGAAAGGAGAGTCGTCTGAGCACTTAAATAGCTTTTCCCTCAATATTGAAAGCTTTTTGAATAGTGCACACTGAACAAGACCAGTTTCATTGTTGTAAGGACACACTGTTTTGCAGTGCAGTAAAACTAGGCTGCTGATCCTTTGAACTAATAATGCATTTTAAGTGAAGAAAAATTTTTAATCCTGTGTCAAAGTAGATAGTGATCCCATGTACATTGCCATGGTATCTCAGCAGTTGGGAAAATCGCCTAAGCGCAAATAAATGGTCTGACAAAGACCAGGGTTCTGTTTCATTTTCCACTTGCAGGCATGTTTTCTCCTGTTGATCAGAAGTATATGGAAAAATGTGTAATGATGGGTTTAAAATTTCATACAGGGGACTTAATTTATTCCTTCTCATCTGATATACACTTACTTTGTGGTAAACGATAAGGTTCTTGTGAACTTATAACTCTAGTTTTATAGTGCATCTGAGATGCTATTTTAAATCTCAACTGTGGGAAGGAAACTTTGGAAAAAATATTACATAAGCTGATGGAATGTCGTTTGCTCTTCTTTTCCTCTGCTTGACACTGAACTGGCTCTGCAAGTCTCTTGTGTATACTCAGGAGTATTTTGAGCCAAATGTTTCAATATTTATATCACATACATGCAAACAAAACCAAACAAAACAGGCAAAACAACAGAGCCGGGAACCCCAATGGGGTTAGTTTAGCTGCTCTCTTCCTCTGCAGTTCAGATTTAGTGCATTTATTTATTAAAGCATAGACTGGTCTTCTTATCTTAACATCTAGGAGATACTGTGAGAACAAAATCGTTGTGCAAGTCCATCTCTTTTTAAAGGAAGCTAGTGATGAAACTGAAATGCTAGCTTTGCTCAGTGCTGTCAGAGTTGTTTTGCAACAGTTGTTCAAAGGTAATGTATATTTTTTAAGATACTGTTATGATGGATCACGTGGTCAGGGATCGTCATACTTCATCCATGTATAGAGTAAATTTTAGAGTTAAAAAGAGCCTTTTGATGAAAACAGCTTATTTGATCTGTTTCCCTCCAGCAGTGCTGCACAGTGATCAGGCTGGAAGGAGTAATTGATGTGTTTTCAGTTAAATTTTTCAAAATGTTTTATGAATGAAAAGACTAATACAGAGACAACCTCTGGCATGAGGAGTCCTGAAGGAGGGGTTTGCTTGGAGGTACATTGTGGGAAGCTGTCATTATCCACTTATCTTTTCTTCTGCACTTTCTTCCAGGGACAGGATGTTGGATGCTTGTGTGCTCTGATCTGAAGTAACACAATAGCATTTATTTTCATAACCTTCTAAAAGCGGCTTTCGCATTCTTTTATTGTAAAACAACTGTAAAATTGCTAGGGCAAAGGAAGAAGGGCTAGTTTGAGGAGACTCAGAAAGTAAGGGCAAACATACAGTTTCTCCACTGTGTGATTTCTGGGCAATCTGTGGTCTGATGCTGCTGTCAGCACTAACGTCTTCAGAGTGTGTTGTTTTAGAGGGAGCAGGTGTTTTTTTTTTCATGGAGAGCTGTGCAGGCAGAACTGAAAAGTTATACCTGTTTCAGTAAGCAGAAGCAAAGTCAAAAGAAGAACAAACTTGGAGCGAAGGACAATAAGCCAGGGGAATGGCTGCTGTACTTCTACAGGAGTGTCTGCCTTTCCCCAAGCAGTGCCACTGGGCACCGTCAGATGTCTACCTTACAGTATGTTTTTTTTCCTGTAGTCTGACAATGACCTTGGAGAAGGGTAAACATTCAAAACCACTATGTAGTTATTAAGAAAACCTGTTGTAAACAGAGTGGGCAAATGCTTACTATGACCCTGTTTAGTAACGTATGTCTGAAAGGAGATGATAACTAATTACAGAGGCGTTGTTCCTCTTTGACTATCAGTCCTGTGTTTTTCTCTTACTGCTAATAACAACATAAACATATGAGGAGTCAATTGCCAATGTGAATTGGCAATCTTGGTTTGGTTTTGAAAGGAAAAATCCACATGTGATAGTGTTAGAAACAATAAACTGCCTTTTAGGATGCTTAATCATTCCTCCTGTACCTGCCTCTATGGTCTATGTAGCATGTAGTGAAATGTAAGGAAAGAAAATACACGTGGGTTTCTTGGGAATGCAGTGAATAGAGAGGATTGGATCTATATCTAGTGGTATTGCTAGGGCTTTGAAGAGAGTGCTATAAAATATTATTTAGCTGGAAACACGGTGACCTTCTGTAAGGTCTGGAAAGTGAGACTGATACTGCTAAAACTATACTCAAATACATCAAAATTAATTCCAAAAAGAAATCTTTAACCTCCTATTCAGCTACCTAAAATACATTTTCTTTTATGATAGGTACAACTGTTAAATATAAAATCATGGTGCTTTAATATATAAACTGAAAATTTCTTATTTTAGAGTTGCTGCGTTCCTTGCAGACAGCCCTAACACTATTTTTATACTTGTCTATTCTTATCAAAACTCTATTTACAGTAATAACTCCCTTTAATTATGCTTCATGATTTGTGTTGAACTTCTGTGTTCCCTTCTTCCTTCGTGTTGGAGTTGGGCTTCAAACTTCTCTCTGCTTTCCTTCCTCTCTCTGTTCCCCAAGTGAAAGCTACCTTTGTTTTTGTTTCTATTTCTGTATAGAGTGCTTACATATTTTAGCCTTCATACCTAATCTGACACACAAGCTTGCTTTCCTTAAATCCATAGAGAGTGATTTTATATACTGCTTTCTCAGTATTAGATTATTCTGTTTAACACTTAATCTATGTATAGTGTGTTACAACAAGGGATCTGGTAGTTACCAGGGCTCTGCAGTAGCAGTGCTGGCTGCTGCCATGTCTTGCCTAAAATTTCTGTCATATTGGTACAGAACTGTGTCTCTAGTGAAAAAAGATGGAGAATGAGATTTATGGAGTGGTAGCTTATGCTGTCCATGGTGAATAGCAAAAAGGAACAAGGCATAACTTACTGCTTTACAGTACATTGATTACTTTTTTGGGGCAAATATAATGTGGAAAGTCTGTACAATAGTAGTATATATTTACAAGTGTGGTGTCATTCAGAGTACTTACATGTACTTCTGAAAAACTCTACTTTGTATATGTGTGACTTTCCAGTGGATGATTTTTGCTTCAGAAGTGTATTGCCTTTTTCTTTTGGAAGCTAAAAATATATCCAATGATGTATTTATGGAATCTCTTAACTCAAATACATAATCACAGAATATCAGGCAGGGACTACTGTGTGAACCTGAAAGTGGAGCACTTCAGAGTGCCCAGGGTGAGAGACTCACCTCTATGGCTTAATTTTCTGACTGGGCAATTATCTTTACTTACCTCACAGGGATACTGTGACACTGCATATATCAAATACTTTTAAGATATTTGGATGATCCTCCTTCCACTGCACCAAGAAGAATGGAAGAGAAAGGCTAAAGCTATTCTTATGTTAATTTTTTACTGCCACAAAGGTTGTTCCTAGTTACTTACCTGTTCTCAAAGTAAACATGGCAAGCCTTTTATGGTTGTGTAATGCCACTTTTATTATCAAACAGAATGGATGACTCAAACTTATCATCCACTTCTGAAAGGAAAAAATAGCTCGGACATTTTAAGGAGGGTCTTTTATGGCTTTATGCAAATTCCAGATCTTTCACTAAAATTTTCTGTCTGCGCAATAAGCTGTTAATGGAAGCAGTATTTGCAAATTATAATTTTCATTCACAGATGCTTTATTTCCTTTTCTTGATTGCTGTCAGGATCTTCAGTTCATCTTTGACAACAGAGTCACATTTCTCAACTTAAAAATAAAATACCTTCACCAATTATAGCTGCATGCAATACCACCTGAATTCTGGTAGGGAGTTCCAGTCTTTTCACTTTTCTTTTTTCCTCTCTGATTGCATATTGAGATACACTTCTGTACAGTTCCTCCTAGAAGCTATACTAAGGCACGTGGAAGACAGGGAGGTGATTTGAGACAACCAGCATGGCTTCACCAAGGGCAAATCCTGACCCTGACCAACCTGGTGGCCTTCTATGATGCAGTGGCTACATTAGTGGACAAGAGAAGAGCTACAGATGTCATCTGTGTGGTGTTCTGTAAGGTCTCTGACACAGTCCCCCACAGTATCCTTCTCTCTAAATTGGAGGGATAAGGATTTGATGGGTGGACTGTTTAGTGGATAAGGTATTGGATGGGTGGTCGCATCCAGTGGGTAGTGCTCAACAGCTCAATGTCCAGATGGAGATTGGTGATGAGTGGTGTCCCTCAGAGGTCCATTTTGGGACCAGTGCTGTTTAATACATTCATTAATGACATAGTGGGATCGAGTGTACCCTCAGCAAGTTTTCCAACAACACCAAGCTGAGTGGTGCAGTTGATAAGCCTGAGGGATTGAATGTCAACCCAAGGAACCTGGACAAGCTTGAGAAGCGAGCCTGTGAGGTTCAACAAGGCCAAGAGCAAGATCCTGCACATGGGTTGGGGCAACCCCTGGTATCGATGCAGGCTGGGGGATGACAGGATTGAGAGCAGCCCTGTGGAGAAGGACTTAGGGGTATTAGTGGATGAGAAACTGGGTATGACCCAGCGATGTGCATTTGCAGCCCAGAAAGCCAGCCATATCCTGGTCTGCATCAAAGTGTGGTCAGCAGGTCAAGGGAGGTGATTCTGCCCCTCAGCTCCATTCTTGTGAGACCCCACCTGGAGTACTGTGTCCAGGTCTGGAGTCCTCAGGAAGATATGGACCTGTTGGAGTGGGTTCAGAGGAGGGCCACGAAGATGGTCAGAGGACTGGAGTGCCTCCCGTATGAGGACAGGCTGAGAGAGTTGGGGCTGTTCTGCCTGGAGAAGAGAATTCTCTGGGGAAACCTTCTAGCAGCCTTTCAGTACTTAAAGGAAGCTCATAAGAAAGATGGGGAAAAACTTTTTATCAGGGCCTGCTGTGATAGGACGAGGGGTAATAGTTTTGAACTGAAAGAGCATAGATTTAGACTAAATATGAGGAAGCAATTTTTTTCTGTGAGGGTGGTGAGACACTGGAACAGGTTGCCCAGAGAAGTGGTGGATGCCCCATCCCTGGGAACACTCAAGGTCAATTTGGATGGGGCTCTGAGTAACCTGATCTAGTTGAAGATGTCCTAGATCATTGCAGGGGGTTGGAACTAGATGATCTTAAAAGTCCCTTCCAAACCAAACTATTCTATGATTCTGTCTCGAGTTGATGTCATTCCAAAGTAGGGACATATTAGAATCCTTTTCTTCTAACTGGTTACATTACCATTATTTTGATTCTCAGGTCTCTTAAGCAGCTAGCTTGACCTGTTTGTTAGTTAATCCTAGAGTGGGAGTATCTCTGCCCTTAATTTGGGAATTGACAAAAGAAGGGTTGTTTTGTTAATCTGGTGTTTTTTAAAGCTTCCCAGGTGCTTATCTACCTTACAGGTGCTTATCCACTAACATTTCCCCCCCCCCCCCTTGAAAACATCCTATATTGTGTATTTTACTAACAGAAGTTCAGAAGAATATTGGGAAATGTCAGATCCTTTTGCTTGTTAAAATGACTTTAGGGCACACCTAACTATTTATTATACAGCAGCATATTAACTGCATTAGGCTGTATGATACATTAATTGTTTTCTTATGTTAGCCCCCTTAAAAAACCACACGTAAGCAATCCTTGTGGGGTTTTTTTATGTATGTTAATTTTATGTGAACAGCTGGAATTTGAGTTAAGACCATTTTCTAAGTCCCTCCAAGGTAATTTCATTTGACAAGGGCTATATGATATCTGCTGAAGATTGACCTCTTGAATGTTGTGATAAATTTGTCTTCCTTTGTTCCTTTTTCTTGGTTTTCAGCCCCTCAGTAAAAGGTGGCTACCTATACTTGAGTTCACAGTTCATCATATGAAGTGTTTTATCTTCTGTATGAGTGCTCTCTGCAGATTTGATGCCCTTTCTGTGAAGTTCTTTTCAAGTACACTGAGAAGCTTGTTTCCTTTGAGGTGGTGATAAGCAGAAACAAAACCGGACAGTTAAAAAATCACACCACTTCCATTACTCAACAGCTGACTATTTCAAAATAAATCTCTGAATTGTTGCTGTTGGGTGCTACAACATTCCTGAGTTTTGACTGGAAATATACTTCATCTGGAGAACTGGCTTTTCCCAAGTTGGTGCAGCACAGGGTCAGCTGTTTTTCTTCTCTAAACAGCAAACAAAATTCTGCATCATTATATTTCATTTGTGGTAACAGGATTGCTAGGTCCTGTACCTTACTGCAAAGTTGATTATAAAACATAATGTGAAATAATAAACTTGTTTCAGAGTAATTTACTAGGAGGGTGAATTCTTTGCCTGTTTGTTCATTCTTCTACTACGCCAGTGGTTCCTTTATACTGCCATCGTTTTCAGTCTGTTCTCGCTGCCTCCCGTGTCAGAGAAGTGACATTTTCTTTCATTGTTAGTTACATGATCTATGTGTCTTCTGAAATGTAAGCAGTCTGTGTTTTTTATTATTATTTTTATGATTTTTAACTGTTGCTTTATTATTTTTGTTATTATTAAATTATTATATTATTGTTATTATTTTCTATTATTTTTGTTTTTATTACTATTATTACTCACTTTGAAGTAAAGAAAACACAGTGTCAAGACACTTTCAGCTCATAAAACGAAGGTAAGTTCCTTTGCCACTGCAGTAAAATTACAAAGATTTTTTTTTTTCCGGTATTATGGAAAAAACTTGTCAGAAAAAAGGAATTGTGGAGCTTTGCAGTTTTAATTTTCTGTTGCTGCTGGTTGTAGAGTGTATGTAGTGAATAAATATGCAGTTTTTGGTATGTTGACACACTGGACTTACAGTAGATTTCAAGTAAGTTAGAAGTAAAGTGAGGTTACTGGAAAGGAAATTGAATAATCAGTGTTTTTCTTGGTTTAGTCCTTTGGACTCAATTTAATGTGTAACACAGCCTCTTAAATCTGACTTTCAGCGAAACAGAAATTCAGTGAGGATGTGATACACAGATGAACGCTTTACTGGATGTTTTTCAAAATGTCAGTTCAAGTTCTGCTAAAGAAAATGTTACTTTTCAACTTATTCTTGTTGATTTAAAATTAATTCTTTGCCTTACGTTGGCCAGCTTCTGTAGACCATTTTTTACAAGTATTGTTTATAAAGTAGTTGTTTATAAAGTTAATGGTTTGAAGTGTTCATCACATTATGGATAGACTATAAGACTAGCAAGAATAAGAACATCTTCAGTGATATCAGGTTTCCTTCATAAGCTACAAGATTCACAAGTGCAAATGTAATTTGGCAAAGTACTATGCATGAGGGTGTAGGTGTACCTTGAAAATGGGTACTTGGCATAAAACATTTCAGGCATATAAGAAATTATTGTTCAGGTAGCTGTATTTTATTTGTACTGAGTATTTCTAAAGATGCTAGGTTTTAAAGCCAGAAAACCACTCGAGTTCTCTTACCACTGGTATGACTTCTGTCATGTTTTCAGTTTTTGTTTTTTAAAAATTTGAGCTTGTATTTTCTTTTTAAAAAAAACAATTGCTGAAAATTTTGCATACTTGTACACAAGTTGCAAAAATTGTGACTGTTGGTATTTTGTTTCAAGCATAAATTGTCCTTGCCATTTAAAAAAAGAAAAATC
This sequence comes from Pterocles orientalis, assembly GCA_011057875.1. Lineage (NCBI taxonomy): Eukaryota > Metazoa > Chordata > Aves > Pterocliformes > Pteroclidae > Pterocles > Pterocles orientalis. The sequence continues at coordinate 19,460 of WKFP01011104.1, forward strand.
ACCTATTTTGCATTTGACAACCTTCAGTTTCTTGTCATTCATTCTTCTTCTTTACCTCGTAAAGTTTAGGACCCTTCTGTTCCCTTTGTCTTATATGCATAGTGTAATCAAGTTACCCTTTAGTTTTTTTCTTGGCTTCTTTACTCTGTCATTGTGATTTTTTTAATCATTCATGTTTCTCTTCTGTGAGCTTTTCCCATTTTTTTTCAACATTGTTCTTGAAGTGAGGAACTCTGAATTTCCTATGTTTTTCCAGTACTAGTCACATCACTAGCAGGGGCAAAGTAATTTCACTTCCTATCTTCTCTAGAGTCCTGTGTTTACCAAGTTAAGTACAATATTGCCATACTGTCCAAAGAATGATATTAAAATAATGATTAATCAGAACCCAAATCTCTTTTTTGAGTTACTGCTTCTGAGGACAGTGATCCCCCATTCTGTGCTTGATCTTTGTGATCGTTTGTAGATACAGTGTTTTACTTAGTTGCTCTGAGAGGTTTATTTCTTGGTTGTATGCAGTCAGTGAAGAGACACCTGTAGTACCTCTGCATCAGCACCTTGGTTTCTTCAGAATTTACTGCTGCTTAGGCACCACAGTTTTTTTTCAGAAATTATTTCACTTTTCTTCCACGTCATTAACAGCTGAATATTCTGATCAGCACTGAGATCAGTGGTTATGAGATGGTTCATGTGCTGCTGAAGAAAAGGTACAACCCTACTAGGATGGTATCCTGGAGCTCTATCATGTGTCTCATTTTTAAGCATGTTTGGTGGTATATGTATTTAATAATCACAATGTTGTGAAAATCAAGTCACGTGTTTTCAGAAGCTGTAAGTATACTCCATCAAAATTGTTGCTTTTTATCAACCAAGTTTTATGGTGTCCTCAAGAACCAGTATGCACCTAATGTGATACCTGTTATGCTAATGAAAGTTGATTGGAACTAATTATTGATTGTTAGTGGTGACAAGAACTTATAATTCGGGCATAAAACAGGTGGTGACAGTGTAAGCCTTCTATGTCATGCTTGGTGTCTTGCATACTCATTCTTTCTGATCTTTTCTAGTTAGTGTGATGTGTCATAAAAACAAGCGCGTTAGTCAGTAATGAAGACATTCAGGAAAGTTAGTTGTGATTGTAAATATGTGAAAACCAAAATGTCTCTTGCAGAAACAAGACCTGGCCTTATAAAAGAGACTGCCATGGTAGAGGCAGTCTTCTTGTCCATCCTTTTGAGATTCATGAATTTGCATACAAGAGGGCTCCAAGGCTGGGTGTAGCATTTGGAGTAGGATTCTTCATTGTCTTTAGGTACTTGCTGTTGTGATGGCCACCCCAAATTTGCCTTTATAATGTAACTGTGCTCTCCAGTAACTGTTAAGACTCTGTTAAAAATTGCTGATGTAGTTACTGAATGTAGAGTACTGTTGACAAGTAGGACTTGATTTCAGTTCAAATAGCCTCTTCTAATATGCCATTGTATAATTTATAGCATTTTTGGTTTTGTAATTTTATAATTTATATTAACTTGGAAAGCTGCTAAAAAAAAAGACTACAGTTGTATTGAAGTGGATTATTAGAAAGTCAATAGAAACACAAGAAAAACTGAAATGGCTGGAAATTGACAGTATAAATTCATCCATGTGTTGATGTCTGCACCATTATTTACCAGAGGAATTCCAGAAGCACATTGGTGTTATTTGGTATGACTTCACTCCCTTGGTGGGTTGCTGAATTTAAGAAAAGGGGAGGGAGGAAGCACTTGTTGCGTGAGATGTCTAGACTCCTGTCTATGGGAATCGATTGGCTCTCACCTATTTGTATATTCATAACACATATCTCTAGCATCATCATTTTTCTCAGCTGTCACTTCACAGCAACAAAGCGGCAGCAGCAGTGCCTTAGACATGGCATTTATAATTACTGGAGCAGCAAAACAAAACAAGCAGTCATTCCCTATGGTACTGGGTTTCTTTTACCTTTATGAAGGAAGAATGAGATCTTCAGCTTCTTAAATATTTTCCAGGATTAAAGTATGTAGATGTTTCTGTTCTCCTTCAGTCTGGTATGTTTTCACTTACAATTTTACACAGGAAGCACTCTTACAAATTTCAAGTACCTTCTGATGCTTTAAAAAAAAATCCCGATAGCATTAATACATTCATGGTGAGGGGAAGTAAAACTGAAACAGTATTTTGAAATGTGAACTTTTAAAATAGTTTCAGGTGACTAACACCTGTATGAACAAATAAATTCCAGAAGAACACAGTAGGTTATATATAATGGTAGTCTTTCCTTTATTCCTTCTCTTCATTTAAGAGAGACAAGTATGCATTCTGAAAAACAGATCCATTATAATGTTACAAGCAGCATTGTATGTTCAGGAAATGGTATGGTTTTAAATTAGCCTTTTTTAAAATGCTGTTGCCGTGCAAATATCTAGAAAGAGAAGATACACGCAATACTTGAAAAAAAAAAAGTGGGCTGTCACCTTAGGTTTCCTATTTATAGAAATTCTTTCACGGTTGAGTCTTTATAATTCTTGTAATAATCCTAGATGCTAAACTTGTTACCATATCCTGTTTGGAGGGGACCAAGATTGTGTTGGATGCAAATGAGTGGCCTTGCACATCAGTCTTTTGGATTACACAGGGGCCACTCATTAATCATGTGAATGGCTATATTCTCACTGTAACATCAGGTATGGAGAATAGAGTTGAGAACTTCAGAGGCATAACACCTTAGGAGCTTTGGTCCACAAGAAGAGTCATTAGAGTACATTTTTAAAGGCAATGTGTTGAGAACTGCCTGTGCACGTTACAAATTCAACAGAGAAGCCCAGTAATTCATTCTATTAAACGTATCCTGTTGCTGGCAGTGCACAAAAGACTAGTTTTACTGTGCAGTAGCAACTTCACTTGGAGATAACAAGTTTGACCATATTCTAAAAGTATGAAGGAGAATTTAAATTAAAACAAAGGTTAGTTGTATATATTTAAGCTTTAAAAAATAATCAAAGTACAAAAAATTGAATAAGCTATGTGAAGATAAAATTACTGGCATGGCGAGGAATAAAAATAAGGGAAAGAAAGAGGTGAACTTTTAACCAAACCATAATAAATGAAATTTGTGTCCCATGAAAACAAAGCATTGTCAGAAAGATTACCCTTACTAATAACCAAGCATATCCTTAATGACATCAAGGAGTCAAACTTCTGACAGAACAGGGTAACAAAGTGCTGTGTCATGTTTGTGTTGTGAAACTAACCTCTGTTGTATCTCCTTTGGTGTTATAGCAATAAAAGCGTGTTTTATGTTTGCTTTGGCCAACCCAAGTTGACAAACTCTCACAATTTACCTGATTTCAAAGTCGTAAGTGTTCAGCTTGGAAGAATAACGATGCTAAAGACTGGCTTACATCTTCAGAAGAATCTTGAGTGCCAGTCACCCCCAAATGTTTTTGTTTTGAAACATATTATGTAATGCTTTTTGTCTGTGTGAGAGAAGTTAGGCAAAAATAAGTAAATGATACAAAGTTACTTAGAACAGAAAAGTCCCTTCCCCACAAACCAACAATGGAAAACCTCCAAATTTATAAAAACCAGAGCCAGGATAAAATACGGGTGATACACATGTGTAATGTGTTTAATGATACAGTGTTTGAAAAATGGTGACAGTTTAAAAGATCAGATAGGCAGTAAGAAAAAATGCTTGCATGAACATGTAAAACAAAACCAGAAGCAGTACAGCATTTAGTAATTCTCTAGTTTACATTTGGCATCCCTGCAATTTCTGAAGAGGATCCAGATGCTTTTCAGGTTTGAGGTGACAGGGTAATATGCTTGTTCCCATTGGAAGTGAGCAAAACAATATAATTTCATTTTATATGTCTGCTGACTAGTAAAGACATTGTTTCTGGCTTGAGACAGATAGGTATCTGTGATGCTAAAATGATTCATCATCAAAATGGTTTTTAAATTGCTATATACAGCAAAGTCATCCTGTCTAACCCATTGTCATTTAGTACTATCAAAGAAAGGTAGTGTTCTTCTGGGTTGAAAGAAAAATATAGTAATTTTTTTTTCCTCATAACACTTTTATGCCATGCTGGAAGGTCTTACTTTTTGAGTACTGTTTTTTTTACCTGTGTTTGAGACGTACTGATATTTCTTCTCCCAGTAAAAGTGCCAGATGAGATGTTAAAAAAAGATTGTGAAGTAGCAAAACTGATTTATGAGCCTGTTATCTGACATGACTTTAACCTTTTAGGATTTCTGTGTGACTGTTTACTACGTTAGAAGATAATTCTTTAATTGTTACATCACAAAAACCCATGCAACTTGAAGTACTGCCAGGTCTCTCGAACATTCCAGGACAAGTTCTCCCATGATACTTTTTTTAACCTTTGTGAGCATGTGGGGAATATTTCTTTTATACATAAGGATGTGTGTGTTTGGATTATTAAAGAACACTTGCTCAAGGATATAAAAAAGAAAAAATCTAGGCCAAAATGTTTTAGGGATTTCTTCTCTCAAGTAACAGCTCTTAAAGGACTTCTAAGAGAAAAAGGCAAGGCTGCAGCAAAGTAACGTTTTGAACCCTGAAAATTTTGTTTGTTTTGCTTCTTCACTTTGCTACTAGTTTGTTTCTGGTTAAGATTCATGTGACTCTTGAGAGAAGTCTGTGTTTGGATAAAAGAAGTGCTATGATCTTCAATTATTTCATTTTTATAAATGTATCTTTTTAAGACAGAAATTGCATTAATTTATCAGGACTGCCTATTTTTAGAGGTGATCACTTGCCTCTGCACCCCAGGAGTCATCCTCTAGCTGTTGGAGACAGCAGGTCTTGGAGATAGTAAGCTGGCTCGCATTGCTGTTTGGGGCAGTGAAGCTGACCAGGTGATGGTGTGTCGTGGCTGATTCCAAAGCACACTCTGTTTGCAACAACAGCCTTGCCCTTGCATGCCAGGCTTGCTCAGTCCTGTATCTCTCTCAGTATGCTTCTCTCATTTTTCCTGAAGACTCGCCTTACCCATATTCAGCACAAAAAGGAGAGGCAATTTGCTTCATCTAGAAGCTGAAGAAAAGGCACTGTAGTATACTTGCATTTCCTTAACTCGGAGGAGAAGGAATCACTTTTAAGTCTGGTCATTAGGTAAATGAATAAAAACAAGTGGTCCCCAGATCAGGAAGTAAATATCTGCTTTTTCTCAGTATATCTGTGCAGACCCAGGACTGGTTCCAAGGCTGAAGGTCTGCAGGATACATACTTCTGTGATGCCATCCTCCTGGTTCACAGCAGGGCCAAATCACTACTGCTAGAAGTTATTCTTGTAGTGAGGTAATGCCTCTTCACAGGTTTCTCTCATTCCCAGAATGAGTTCTGAAGCTGAGACACATTTTTTGGTGTCGTGTTAACCCTTTTTAATTATGGGTAGCAGACTAGTCACGGGTACTGATGATTTCTTCCTTCAGTCCCTGGACTTTTCAGATTCCTGTGATAGCACTGGTCAGCTCTGTTGAGATTTATGTGTGAAAGGTCTCAGCTTCCCACCTGTCTCTGTTTGTGTGTTGTATTATAGTTACTCAAGGACCTGTTCAGATTTTGTCACTGCTCCAAGATCTTGTCTGACATCTCAGCATTGCCCATTTGGGAGGCTTGAGGCATCTCTCAGAGCTATGTTCAGAATTACTACTTCATTTGTTTCAAATTGGAAGTGGCCTTCTCAGCTGAGATTATTTCAGCCAGAGAATGAGCCAGCTGCAAGTTTTTATGGCTGATTATTCCTATGTGATAATGTTTCATAGCAACAAAGTGATGCTGAGTCCTTGCTGCAAGTTGACTCACAAATGGTCTTAAAATTCTAATAAAATCTGTAAGTAATGGGTTGTGTTTTTTTATTTCAGCCTTGGTACGTGTAGGGAGATGAGGACCCATGTTCGGTGTGTGTTGACAAAGCTGGTACACCGCTGAGATTAAACCGTTGGTTTTCTGTTCAGCCTGTACATCCAAAAGTCAAACTACAAAGTCTCAGAACGAAAATAAGTGAATTAAGAGACTTTGTTGCTGTATTATATTTTTTTGCTGGTGTTCCTTTGTCCTCATACATCAGATTTCAGTTGAGAATGTCTTCCTGATTCAAACGATGGCTTTTGAGGTGTCCCAGATGCCCACTGAATTTCTCAAGCAGTAAGCGTTGGATTACGCTGATGAAAGTCTGGTTTTGAAGAACAGTAGTGCACTGATCCAGCTGTGTGTATCTCAGTGTGTAGGAAAGTTATTTCTTTCTAGTCTTTATGTTGGGATTCACATTCTGACTGGCATTTGCAGCTGACAGAATGACTTGATAGAATCACTTACTGCCACGGTGGAAAACATAGCTTGTGCTTCTTCTCTTCCCCTCTGTTTCCTCCCACCTCTCTTCTCTGTTTCCTCCCGCCTCTCTTCTGAAGTCTGCACCTTCTGATGGCCTTTGCATTTCTTACAAGCATAAGCAGTTCTGCAAGCGTTTCATAGGCTGCTTTTATGTGAGCAAATGGAGAGCTAAAGCTGATATGTGTTACTGCTGAGAAACTCGACTGCATGCGTATGACCTACAAAGGGATCTGCATTAACTGCAGTATTTTGTCTCAAATGTGAATTTGTCTCACAGTTAAAGATTCTCTTTTTGTCAGCTTGAACAGGCCAGTTATGTTCCCAACAACAGGACAAGGGGTAGTGGATTTAAATTGGAAGAGGGCAGATTTAGACTTAGACATTAGGAAGAAATTTTTTCCTGTGAGGGTGGTGAGGCACTGGAACAGGTTGCCCAGAGAAGCTGTGGATGCCCCATCCCTGGAGGTGTTCGAGGCCAGGCTGGATGAGGCTTTGAGCAACCTGGGCTAGTGGAGGGTGTCCCTGCCCATGGCAGGCGGTTGGAACTCAGTGTTCTCTAAGGTCCTTTCCAACTCAAACCATTCTGTGATTCTGTAAGTTGAAGCAGGTCAGCAGATCTGCCGTGGCCATAAAAATTGATGTGAGAATTGCATGGCTAGCTTCCAACAGCTGTGACGAAGAACTCTTTTATAGCAAGGTAATGGTGTTCCAAAATAGAGAAAAAGTGTATGTAACTTGGTGAGTGCACATTCACATGAAAGACAGATAAAGACAGCTTGAGGATGTACAGTTCTTTTTTTATTATTTTTTTTTAAAGATGCAGTTTTTATTCAGGCTTCTCAGGAGTTGGCAGCATATCCAAATACCTGCTGCAATGTCTAATTAGAATACTCCAGCTGAATGGAAAGCCTGTCTTCTGACGTTTATTGAAAAGCATAGGATTACTTGACTTTGCATTGTTCTGATGAAAAAAACCCTCTGTTTTTTACAGTAAAAATGCAGGTGATGAGTTTGCAGTATAAAAATTGTTCATTTAATTTTTCGCTGCAGAATGGTTTTAGATTAGCTGGTTTTATTGTACCCATATAGAGTCATAGAATCATGTAAATTAATTTGTTTTCTTATTAAAGTTGAACAGGAATAGAGACAACTGTTAATCTGTAGTTTGCTGTGTGATATATCGCAATATAATTATTTTTCTCTGATGAGTCATGGCTGTGACATTTTGTTCATTATTTAACATTGCATGATTTGCCTTTTGGTCCAGATTAAAAAAATGTGCCATGTCTTGCAGAATTTACTTACAGCTTCAAACAGAAGTATGGTAAATTGTGCCACTTAGAATAGAATGAATGAAGTTTTGAATCATTCAATGAAGAAGTATTTGCAGTGTGGTGAAATACTCTGTTTTGTTTTAAATGTGTTTATTCAGATACATTCTTTACTTATCTTGGTGTTGAGTGGTGAACAGATTTTTTGGTAGGAATAATGTTCTTGTGAATCAGCTTTGAAAGCATCATAAGATAAGAAATAAGCAACTATCTGTAAATACAGTGCAATGCATCTAGTTGGATAACTTGTTATTCACAGTTAAAGGTAAAAACTTAGGTGTGTATCATCTTTGAAGAATAACTGGCAGCATCTCTGCTCTTAAAACTAAACCCCAATTACTTTTTGTGTTACATGCTGTCAAGGTGACAGGAAAAACCATGAATTTCAATGTTTAAAACAGTTTAAATTCTGTTATAGATGCGGCATAATCTTTTCCTAGCATTAACGGAGGAAAAATGTCAGATTGACAAGCCTAAGTGCCTCGCAATCTCCAGAACCAACATACAGTTTTGGGAAAACCATCTGTAAGGCTTGTTAAATATAGTGGTTTTACTTTCATTTTGATACACTTTGATATCTTTGCTGAGTCTGTCCAAAACTCATTTGGGAGTTTTGTACCTGTCCGCTTTGGCTTGCACTAGGACAAATGATGCTGGATTTAGGAAGGAGCAAAGGGTTCTCAAAATCTGCAATGCCTACAGTAGGTGACAATTTCTGTTTATCACTGAACTGACTTACAGTACTTTCAAACTCCTGGCAGAAACAATGCTTCATATCTCTTTACTAATCCCAGGTCATCCAGTCATGAGGAGGAATTTCTGAGTCCTGACAAACACAATGACATGTACTGTCATTTACTTGCATCTTTATTCATAGAGAAAAATGTATGGCTTAAAGGTGGAAAGAAGTACAAGTTTTGTAGATTAATAGAAAATAGCAGACTCTTTTTTTCCTTCCTTGGTGTGGAACATTAGGGCATTTTGGCAATAAACTATACCTGTCAGAATGGGAGCCAGTATGTAATGTTAGCAATCAGCTAAGAGGCACTTCATATGGTTTGGTATTAATCATACTGTCAGTTTTAATTCCACTGGCATCCTTCTTTCCACTTTTCACTTACAATTTATTTCAGAGCGCGATCAAAGCTCTGCTGTTCATTACATTCAGCATTAGCTAATTTGGCTTTTGGCAACTTCTTATCCCAGTTCCTATTAAATGCTAGCCATAAATTGAGATAAGGGTTGTGCCAAAACATTCCAGGATTATCAAGTGGTAATGCACCAAAGATGGGTGCATTATCATGCTGCTTTCAAGACTGTTGGGTTACTGCAAAATTAACCATTAGCAAATACTTAGAAGCTCCAAGACAAATTTACACCTGTAGTGCTTTTTTTCATGTCTCTTGAATTGACTATAGGATGAAACAAATGTGAGAAAAATCATGTCTTGAAACATTTCTGAAACACTCATTTGTGTATGTTGTAGTTTTATGAAGACTTGTATAGAGACAGTTTTGCAAGTGTGCTGTATCATAGAATATTTTGGGTTACAGAATATGCTGTGTTTATAAAACAAAATTATTAGGGCAACTGTTTTTTTCCCAAACTGTAGTCAGTTAGAAGCCTGTGTACAAGATTTATATTAAAAGTATTTTTATTTAGTATTTTTATTTAGAATTTTTTCTTTCAGCAGATGTTTCTAGAACCTGCTGAATGCATAATTTCTAGTGATAAGCACAAAAATGGCAATTTGCCTGGAGAGAGGGGGGAAGTGTTGCTTGAGTATGTAAATAAAACACACTACTACCTTACCAGCCCTTACCCCTCTTTTTTCATACTTCAGTCTTGAAAAAGTAATCTGAAAGTAGGCTTAAAAGTTCCAGTGTGAAAGATCTATAAAAAGGCTTGACCAGTTATGTAAAGGATGAGAAATAAAGAACTAGTGGCTTTTTTTGCAGCATCAGATAAGTTGGTGACAAAGCTTCTATAGATTTCTGAGCTGCCTCACATCTTAATACTTTTTTCCATGATTGAATGTGCCTCAAAACTGCATATTAAAGCCTTGGTGTCTTATTTTTTTCAGTGTAGGTTTCTGCTTGTGAGGTTTTATAGTGGATTGGTAATAAAAATATAGACCAGGATTTCTGGACTAATTAAAACTATTTCAGAAGTCTAAACATAAGGAGAGACTGTGCAAACTGGCATTCATCACTTCAGACAGGTGAATTTAGTACTTGTCACATCTTACCACCCCCAGGAAAAGAAAATATGTATTGTGATTCAGCCATTAAATTTTAAGACCCGGATACAGCGAATGATGCGGGCATAATTTTTTTTCATCTACTTTTAAGCCCAGGCTTAAATGATTTTCTGAACATAAATGTACTTATAGATATGCTTAAAATTAAACATAAGCTTAAATGCCCTGTTGAGCAGGGCTAGATTTCAGAAACATACTGGTATGGTCAATAGGAGACAGCCAATCTGCTCTTGCCCTTCCGATGGTCTGTAAGATGTTCTGTCAGAAACATAGCTGCCGGTTTTCTTTGGGCAGCATTTGCGGGTTTGTGTGCACATGTACGCGTGTGTTCATCATCTAATAGGAAGATGCCGATATTCTGTTACAAGTTATAAATGGACCGGATCATGCTGTCTCTGCATCCGCTTTCTGACACATTTTAGAATAAGCTTCTGTTTAGTTGCATCTATCTCAGCCGCAATTTAATGGGGCAGGCTGAAACTGTCCCTGATGGATGGGTTTTTCAGTTTGGAGTTTTTGCATTTGTACATAAATGCCTTCCTTCTTTTAAGAAAGGAAAAAAAAGTATCTTTATAAATATATAAAACTAAGATTACTGTTGTGTTGAGAAGATGCATTGCATCTGTGTTCCAAAATAGCAATACAAAGGTTGACCGCAGGCTTACTGTGGCCTCAAGAGTGTGCTTTATGATGCTTCTATGAGAAAACTGCCTGAACTTGGCAAAAGTAAAAGTTTCTGAAACTTCTTTGATTTACGTGCTTTGTAGGGACTTACAGGAGTGCAGCAGGTGTAAGTGCATGAACACTTCACCTCTAGTGAGCATATTTCAGTTGAGAGCTGAGGCAGACTCCACTGTGCTGGAGTGGCAAGAGGTGTTGAACCTGAGGCAGGAGGTCTGTGCTTTGGTCCTAGTGTTCCCCTTGAATTTTGGCAGGGAGGATAAATTTTATTCTGGCTGAAATGTGGAGAGATGGATTATGTTGGTTTGGGGATAAAAGGGTTAGCTGAAGCATGCAGAGGGTGGCAGGCAACTGGATTGGAAGTGAGTGCGTGTGTATGTCTATCGGAAGAGAAGGCTAAGCCTCAAACTGAATGGGAGATGTGAAGAAGCCTTGAAATAGGACCAACATGAAATAACTTTTTTGTCATTCCCCACCCTCCCCCGGGATTTTCAATAGGATGTCTGTGGATAAAATGAAATTTTGAAAGGAATATCAGAAGTTTTTTTTACTAAAGCAGACTCCATTCTCATTTTACAAAAATTCCATAATAACATGTGGGATATGAGGTTTCAAAAGCAGCATTTATCAGAGTAGCAGAAGAGAGGCCCTTTTTAAAGTCCGTCAGCTGTAACGATTCTGCTCCATTATGAAGGCTCTGTAATGAAGCCGGTTCAGTCTAAAAGCGGGGAAGGAAAGTCTGGTCGTGCTTTCTTTTAATGTATATTGCAGAAATATTTGCTCATAAATTTATTTTATTGCTGTCTATTAAATACAGTTTAATTTAATTGAACTTCCTGAGCTTTATGGAAATTTTTCTTTGCCTATATTGCTCCCTTGACAGAATTATTTTTCACTTTCCTCCCACCTTTTTTCTACTCTCAGAAAGATGGAAGACTCTCAAAGCTAAAAACTGTTGGCACAGAAAGAGAGAAATTTATTTTTAGTCTGTTCTTAGTCTTTGATCTTAGCTTAGTTTAATGTCAGAATACTGTGATCCGGAGTCTTAGCAAAGAATCTAATAATGTCCATGTGTTCTGCTCTGACAGCAACAGGATCTTGCAGTGATGCTTTCCTTTACATTTGCAAAGGCATTTTGTGTAGACTAGTAGAGAACAGAGGTTCAAAGCCATGCGCAATTCTCAGGTGATGGCTTTTGTGTAGGGTTCCTTACCTTTGCAGAATTAGTAACCAGGGAGCATCTTGTTTCATAGTATGTACTGGTTCTAGGCTGAACTAGGTCCAGATTTCTGATTTTAATTGAAAGTTTTTATAAATATTAGATTCTAAAATAGGCTTTTGAAACAAAACTTTATTGAAATTTCTCCAAGCTGGCGTTTGGCATGCACTTTATCAGCTAAACATCACCGCAGCTACTGCTTATGGGGGTTTTTTTCTTTTTTTTTTTTCAGTTGAGTAGATTTTGACAGGAGTTGCTGCAGTAAGACCACCATAGAAATCAAATAAGCTGTTCAGAATTCCAGGAATTTGACCCTAATTTGCGTTTTCTATTTTGGAAGAGACAAGGTTGGGGACCCACTGCTGCAAAACACAGCTGCTGCTTCTACTCTTGTTCTTCTGGCTCTCTAAGCACCTGGAACAAGACCACAAAGAGTTTGATGGCACTGCATTTATCAAGGGGGAGTAACATTGCTGTTAATCTCTGTGCCCACTTGGCAGATTGCAAAATAGGAGGGGACTTTGCTGTTGGCATCGGAGACCTTACAGCTTGTGTGAATATTATCCTGCGTTGTGCTCGCAGTGAAATAGTCCTCTTGTAATCATTATGAAGGGCATGTTTTTTGAAACAATGCTGCTTTTTAATGGTTGCAGTTAGAAATAATGGTTGAGTTTGTAACGTGATTTAAGGACCCCCCCCAAAAATAAAACAAAACAAAAAAACAAAAAACAAACCAAAACAAAAAACCACGGAACCCAACTCTATGAAGAAATTTTACTATTGGACAAATACATTTCCACTAGTTGTGTAGCAAATTTGGATAGACTTTAGTATTTTCTTTTTATAATGTATTAATACTAGTATTAATGTAACTTTATATTACAAGTGAGAATTTTGCTGACTATTCTGGTGATTTATACTCTACTCTTAAGGCATTTCTTTTTTGAAAGCAGATGTCTCCTTTTCATGGATCTGACTTGCAGGAGTTATACTAAAACAAAATTACAAAACATGTACAGGATATGAATGATAAAATGAATACAACTACTCATCTCCCTACTTTTTCTTCAGTTTCTCTTGAATAATTGCTTAAATTTTCTTGGTCAAATGGCAATTCCAAAATGCAATATAAACTGTTAACAAAATTAGATAGATTTCTTTTTAAAGGGGTTGCATGAATCATATGACCCACATACATAATTTCTGCCAGTTACCCTCTGAATTTTATAAGTATTACTCCTACTTTGCAAATAGGAACAGCTGGAGAAGTTATCCAAGGGAGACTGTTGCTCTGATGTCTTTTTTCATGTTTGCAGGGAGTTATGAGGAGGAATTTAATTGAATTTGCTGTCTTTTAAGTCCAATGTGTTGTGTGACATCACAGTCTTACACACAGAGACATTCCATGCAGTTCTGAGCACTTCATGACTAATAAAGCTTTGTTTTGGTAGAAGGGAAAAGAACACAAGAAAAGCTCTTCTGAGGGGTAGACCAAAGGTCTGTCTGACCCAATCATCTTTTTTTACAGTGGCCCGTAGTGGATGCCTAGAGAAGAGGATGGCAGTAGGGCAAGCAAGTATAGTGACTTTTCCTCATCTGTACTCCAACTATCGAGCCCTTCCTGGCTTGAAGGCTCTCTGAATATCAGATTCTGCCTTTGTGTTTAAGGCTGTATCCTTGTGTTTACAGGCAATGAGTTGTGGTAGCATGAAAACTGACTTATTTTCTGACAGTTAGTTTGTGTCAAAGCTTTTTTTCAGCGCATGTGGCTAACAGGTAGGCTATTGCCAAAAAAAATTATCTCTAGAATACTACTGAACTGCTGGGCTCTGGTTGATACAACAATAAAACTCTTCACGTGGTGAAGTAGTTAAAACATGTTGTCCTTCTGAATCTATTTTCAAAAATACGGTGTTTTCCAGGGTTAACCGCAGCATTTTTGTTGTTTTTATTTCTGGTTTGCCTAGATATTTCTTTTCCTATTCCTTCCTCACCCCTACAAAAAATGGGAAAAAGTCAGTCTCTGTCCTCCATAATAGTAGTCACATTTCCCTGAAATAATTTATTTTCTTAAAAATTGTTTGGATTTGGAGCTACTTTGGAGTATCTGTGTAAAGTTACTAGCTAGGCTTATGTTTTCAATACTCTTCAAGAGACAATGGCTGAACAACTACAGTTCCAAAATTTGATTCTCACTCTTTAATACAATAAAAAAGTACTTTTTTGTTTCTTTTGTTGAGCAAGTGAGATGAACCCTGCTCCGAAGGACTTCAGGCAGTTAGAAGCTGCATTTCGTGATGCTGAGTCTTTTTTTCAACTGAAATGCCCATTGTAACTTTTCAGATAAATATCCCTGTCCAGGTCCCTCAGTTTCTTCTAGTTCTGTCAGTCATTTGCCTTAAGTGTAAGATTTTACCCTAATCCTACTGTCTAGTTTTGAGTTACTCCAAATGTGGTCTCTGTATTTTCCTGTTTCCAAACCCAAATTTTATCTGTAGTTTAGTTATTCCCCTTCAATCTGTGATTCCTTGTGACTCCATTCTGCATAGGAGTATTGTTTCTCTTACTTTTATTTAACATTTTACCTTTTTCTATTTAAGAGATTCCTCCAGTGCTAGCTCTGAGACATCTTTTATTACTGTGTATTTCATAAACCAGCCTTGCCTGCTATCATTTTTTTCTAAGAAAAGTTCCTTAGTAGCAGGCACTATTAAGTTTAGTGCGAAAAGAGAATTTGTATGAGTGGGAGAATGTTTTACTGTTGACATAATTTTTTTAAGTGTGGTATTACCCACTGCATTACACAGTGGACATGCTAATTGCTTCATTAACCTTTTAATCTGTGTTCAGGTTTTCATTCATGATGTATTAGTGTTACATTAATCTTCAGCCTTCCTTTCACCTCTTCCTTGCAATAACAGTTTGTTTCCTAGACCTGCTATTTTTCCGTAATACATTTTAAAAATATTTTTATGCATGGCTTCCTCTTGTTTTTCTCCTACTTATAATGTTTATCTATTTCTCACTTTAACTCTTCCTTATTTATTGGAATTGGCTTATTTAGGGTTTCCCTACCACTCCTGTAAAGTCTGTAGTGGTTTTGCTAGCTGCTTGCTCTTGTAATTCCAGAATCTCTGGGATTTTTGTTCTGTTACATTGTTATTCACATGTCCAAGTGCACCAAGATCATATAGTTCAGCAAAATGTATTTCAGAAAGGAGCATTGATCTGTTGCAGTTTATAAAAAATCAGGGAAATTTGATAAGTAGATTGGACATGCAATATAAATTTAAGCGTGTCTAAAGTATCATGTCAGTGGAACGTGTGTGCTTAAAGTTAAGCACATATATTAAAGGGTTGCCTTATATTGGCCAGGGTTTTCTCAGCTAGGAGCAAGTTCATGCGTGCAAATTTGCAGCATACTGTTAGCTAAACCCTTGATAAAATAAGATTTAATGATTCTTATTTAGGTTATATTTATGTTTGACAAAAAATGAAGAAACAAAACCACAGACTTGACAGTTTGTTTTGGTGAGATGAGGGGAATTGTGCATTTTTAAGTGAAATTTAAAGACTGATTGATAATTAGGTTCAACAGAACATCGTGCTTGTTTTGTGATAAATTGTGACTAATTTGGCATCTTGTATGTGGAATGCTTCTCCATTTCCTGGAAAGTTTCTGTTCATTAGTGTGCCACTTTTTAAAGATCATATTTTATTTTGTTTTATTCTCTTCTAATGCTTTCTCAAGAGTGCTTTCAGTTGTCAATAACTTATGCAGAAATTTTGGGTTTGTTCATATTGTTTTACAATGTGTTTGTTTAATTTCTATCATGACATGCACATGTGTGCACGTATCTGTTGTTAAAATTGCATCTAATTATATGTAATTAGATGTGTGTATATACATGTAAAAAATTCAGTATGAAACTCTATATCCTGGGTGTCAATTTAATTTCTATGCATCAATAATATGTTTTAAAATCTCTTATTTTATCTGGAATCACAAATACGAAATTGAATTAGAAATTTATAGTACATGGTGAAAAAAGGATTATTATGATTATAAGCCAAATGATATGTGTTTATATTCAAATTATGAATGACTGTAAATAGGAAAAATATGGAGTAGCTGAGGCTCAATGTGGTTATAGTTTACTATCTGTGTTGTATATGTCACCAGAAATAATTGTTTATACCTCTATTGCTAAAATTTGGAAATAGTATTATGCTGTTCTCTTCATGCTTCAAACTCTATAGAACAATCTTTCTTTTTATTTTTTTTCCAGCACTTGCTACTAGCAATAAAGTTTATCATGGCATTTGTAATTCCGGATAAACCAAGAGATATCCAGATAAAACTAGCCAAATTGGAATTTGAATCTGTAGAGGCTCTCAAACAACAGGTAAGAGCAACTGATATGTATAACAGTGAAAAGCGTTGGCCTGAAGGAAGGATAAACTAGGGAGATTCTGCTTTTGGTTTATGTGGATAAATATGTAAATACAGGGATTTTGAAGTTCCTGTTTACATTATATTAAGATCATCTAGCAAAAGCAGTTCAACCTCTGCCCTGTAGGTTGCGGTGGCAGAGCTGGGATGGCTGAGTGGAGCGTGGGCCAGTCACTAGTAGTACAATCTACAGCACAGGGTATTAAATAAATAGAAAATGGCCCTGGTTTACTTCTACATGTTGGGTTGTAAACTGTAGCATTTCAGATACTGCTTCATTTTCTGTTTATCCATCGCTGCTTAAGAAGTGGAGCAGAGAGCTGGAAGTTTTAACGGACTTATCTGTCCTTTCAACCCACCAATGTATGTGAGTCAATGCCAGGAAAACGGTCTTCCTTTTCAGACAGCTTGAAATTTCTGGTATGGCTAGTAATGTAGCAACTTGTAATGTCTCTTGTCCTTGTGTGTGCAAACGTACTTTGATAATATTGTCTGTCACTTTTAAAGGACATCTGGTTCTATGAAGCCTAGTTTCATTCCCTGGAGGTATGTGTTGTTGCAACACTGGGATTTGTTTCATTGCTGAAAGACTATCACAAATAAACAGTTAACTTAGGTCTAACTTAAACAGAAATTGTAAACAGACTGAACTTTTTAGAAATGTTTGAGAAGTAAGTATGTATGAGGGAAAGATAGTGTTGGCTTATTTTCCTGTCCATACAATAGTCTTCATTTTATTGCATAAATAAGCTGCATTTTACAATATACTTAGCAAGCATTCCAAAGCAATTTAGAAAAATCAGGAACTAGATTTTTCTACTGAAAATTTTCTGGTTTAATAAGGGATTCCTTAGAGAGTCGTGGAGATCACAAGAGGTGAAGAATCAGATTAGCTTTCGTAGAATAGGGGGATTCTACAGGGCTGGTTTTGCAACAGCAGCATGCCTTAGGAGTTTGACTGTACTATGCTAGATAGGATTTGTAAACTAGTTTATGTATCAGAAAAGAAAAAAAAAAGGCAGCATGGAGCTGCACAGACTGGTTCACCAGTTTATTGTTAGCTCGGATATTTTTACACGGCAATGCGTGGTTTTACATGAATGTGTTCTTTGTGTGCTCCAGATGCAGGTGTGTAACCTCTATGCTGTGTTTTTTTGCAACAGAACTGGAGATTACTTCTTAAAACTTTTGCCATAGCTGCATGTGACAAAATGATCTCTTTATTCTGGACAAACTGAGCCTGTAAACAATGCACTGCCTTTTCTAGTTAAAATCTCACAGTTTTGTATAATGCTAGAACATAGCTTTTGAGGTCAGCACTGTCTTCCGTAATCAGCTGTAACAAACAAAATTCAAATTACAGTTGAATCTAACCCTGATAGTTCTGTTTTACCTTTCTCTAGTATGTCAATGTGAAGTTTCCAGGAGCTGGTCATTGATCTCATGTACTTTTTAGATAATATTAAAAGGAACAGGACTACATTTCTATTTTAGTTGTTCCTCTTCTGTTTTCATTTTATAGACAGGCGAAACTAGGGCATCTACTGGAACCTTAAGCTCAAGTGAATACAGTCACCTGTGGTTATAATGTGCCAACTGGAATATATGCGGAGTCTTATTCAATACAAGTGGGCATGTCAGCAGTTAGGACTTCATCTCCTTTGTGTCTCTGCATTCCCTGCAATAATATATGCCTGATCCCCAGTTCCTCAGGGCTGTTTCAGTAATTCAGTAGTGAAAAGTTAGTCTGAATTTCAATAAGAACTAGAAGCCTGGCAGTTCTCACCTAATACTTTGACTCTTCCTACAGGATTTATGAAGAATACTGGCTGGTTTTCAGGTGCCTTGGTAGGCACTTTAAACACAAGTATCTACCACTATCTTTTTAGATTTCCACTGACTGATACTGTGATTTGTATCCCACAGACATACAGAGATTTCTGCGTCTTTTTTTCTGGTGCCTTAGTTTTTTAAGTGAAAAATATCTTAATTTGAGTAATATATTGGCAGTGCAAAAAGATACTGAAGCATTTATTTTAGAAGCATATTTTCAAGTTCTTCCTCTTTTTTTCTGAGAATCATAATGGGAATTTAAGTTGTATGTCTTTCAAGCGAAAGTGCCCGACACCCCCCTCTCCCCCCCACCTGAACCAACTGTTGAAAAAACCAGACATGAAAGTCTGGGGCAAATGTGTTGTGGGATCACATGTTACAGAGAAACTGGTTTTGATACTTTTGTACAAGTACATGTTGCATTCCTCTCTTGATGCTATCCTGACATGAATGCCATTGTGTTTTACCATGTGAGCTTTGAGTACTGCTGCCTTGGGATGTAGCTATTAGAAGGGTGTTAACAATATCAGACTGTAAACCTCTAAGATGACAAATTATTAAGCTCCAGAGATACATACAGTGTATGGAGAGAAAATCTCTTAATACAGCTACTTTGAACAGTTTTATTGATTATGGTTGGGATTCTTAAATTTAGACAGTGTCAGCACCTTTACATTTTCATTAATGATAAGCTAATCGCTTTTTAACCTGGTGCAGTGGGACTGTTACTATTTTGTGTTAAATCCATTCAAAGGCTGAGTTAGTGTCTAATTGAAAGGTTCTAGGTAATACAGTGTCTCAGCTCTCTTATAGGGATGAATGATCATCATTAGAGCTTGTTAAAACCTCCTATACGGTGACAAATGCCATAATTTAAAAAAAACGTAGATTGGAATGACAGTCTTGTTCTGAAGTTCTCAAACTTTAAGAAAGGTTTTTAGGAAGTTACTAAATGTTTTAAACATTCATAGTTTGTGTTAAGACTGTTGAAAGGGAGCAGACTGTTGAATGGGTTGTAATTGTTTGATCTATTTTGAAAATACTTTGATACACTTGAAATATCATAACCAAGTTTGTTGACATAAGGCAAATTACTTTAACCTTTCTGGATCTACATTGTGGAATGTTCTACATCTATAGACTTTGCTTCAAATTTCCCTGATGTCCTTCAGTGTAAAGAATGGTAGAGAAGGCTGGTTAGACTCTTATTTTCAGAGGGGCTAGGGCAGAGAATAGACAATGTGAACTCTTTAATAGAGGACTAAAGAGAACATGGATCAAGATTTGTGGAAGAAGAGCAGGAGCAATTTCATTTACACTCCCTAAGTGTTGTTAGTTGCTTTGTCATCCGGAAGGAAGCCTGGATGCTGGGCAACTAGAAATGATATTGTTTGCTGCTAGGGTGATGGACTCTTTTCTGGTAAACGTCATGATTCCTCTTAGGGAAGTAGCTAGCTAGTAAAGCAGGGTGAGGTACCCGAGACTCCCCTTGCTTCTTTGCAGTACTCTGCTCTGTTGCACCTATTTCTTGCAAGGACAGAAGCATGCCACGCTCTTTGGTCTAATTCCCATTTTAAGGAAGAGAGACCAAATATAGGTGTGCCTGCAAGCAACAAGGGAACAGTCAGTTAATTCTTCAGTCGTTTAGGAAATTAGTATAGGCCTATAGTTCAGTGAGGACCAATGCTGTGAAGCTAGTGTGAGGATACCATCTAGCATTTTCAGGGCAGTGACATTGAAAGCTACACTGATAAGCATTTTAGCTTAATGAATAGACAAAAGGCCCTCATGGTTGGAGATGGGTCAGCAGTTTATCCTTATAAAAGGTCTAAATTCCAGCAACACAAGATGGCCACATATTAAACAGCATAGCTTGCATTTTGTGGGCTAGATTATAGTCACGTTTTCAGGTATTATGAGATCTTTCAGTATTACCTTCTTCCGATTGAGGCAAACATCAAATTAATACCTTCTTTCTGCACTGAAACTAGACCCAAGCAAAGCAAATAAGAGACAAATTGGGGGAAAATAATTATTCATGCAATTATTTTCTGAGCATAAAATACAGAGAGTAGCAACTCCAACATGATGGGTAACTAGTAGCTATTTTTCAAAGAAAAATGAAATTTTAAGCTGTGAGGAATGGTGTATCATTTCACAAAGTGCAACTACCTAGACAGCATCAGTATTAGCTCTGAAAACAAAAGTTTATAGATGTAAAAATGGTTGTGGTTTTTTTATGGTACTTTTGCATTCAAAAATCTGAATTATATCAATTGGATAAAGATGTATTTCCTTATAGTATCTCAACAGAATAAACATAGTCCTGATAGCAACAATAAATTTTAGTGTAAGAGCTTGCTTTTTCAGAGGAACTACATGGGAAAAACACTGTCCTTTAGATGAAGCAGAAATGCAGATGTGGAGGATTTTTTGTTCTCTGCATTCGTTACCATTTCTCTCCCACCCCAAGCCCTTACATCCAAGGGGACCTAATCTATAAACATCCCATCGTCCCTGTGCTCTAGCTTCCTTTCTTGAGGTGTTCTAGCCACCAGTGGCCAGTATAATTTTTAAACGAAGCCTTTCAGTGTTTCGTCTGAAGAAGTGTCTCTGTCTGTTGGATATCTGTTATCCATCTGTAAATGTAAACTGTTCCTACTGTAAGAATACTGCAGTTGCATCAGGCTTTCATCATTTCAGAACTGAGAGGGATCCAATTATATGTGAACTGCTTTGAATACAAGGGAGGAGGCTATTCCATTTCCCATACAAATGAGAGTAAAGTGCACAGTAAGATTTGATTTCCAGAACTCTAGTAACGAGCTTTCAGTGGGACATTCATGTGTCTGTAGTTAAAGACTTCTAAATAGTGGTTTTACCTGTCACTAAGAAGGTGAAGGACTAGAGCAAGAAAAAAAGTGAAATCTTGTGTCTTGTTAAACTTCCTTCAAAAGAAAAGAATCCCAAAAGATTGCACTTACCATTATTTGATAATGAAATTTTCTTTATAGAACGGAATAGAACTTGGTGATAAAAAAAATCTAGTATTTGTTGAAAGCATCTGTGGAGTCCTACATGACTTAACACTTTTTAAATATCCTTTTTCCTGTGCCATCTCAAAAGATCCCAGTGAGAACAATAAGCCTTTAAAGGAAATGCAATAATTAAACTTGACTCTGGAAAGCTTTCTCTATTAGCAAGAAGACAGCAAATAGGATATATCTCAACTTTTCAGAGATCATGATTTCAGTCAAATTTTAGGTGTTTAAATATTACCTGATTACCTCCCCTGCTCCTAGAGAAAATCTCTATCATCCTGTCTTCAGGGAGAACTCTTTTCCAAGACTAACTGGAGATGAAAAAGCAGGAACCCACCAAATTCCTGAAAGAGAGACAAAAATTTAATGGCTGTGTGTTGCTAGTGAAGACACTTCCACCATGACTGAGTCTTTGCACATGCTGTGCAGCCTGATTGTGGTGATCCGGAAAAAAAAGTATCAAATATGATACGTCACCTACGCAGCCACTGGGGTTCTGGGGTTTTATTCATTTTGAACTTGAAAAAATCTCTATGCCTCTTGGCACTGCCTTAAATACTCATACTTCTTGTGGTATGAGAAATAGCACTCTGATATATCTGTTGTTTCAGTGAGGTGGGCAAGATGCATGCCAAATAGGCAAGTCCTTGCTATATATACGGATTGATAATTTTTGTTCTGAAATGAGATATAATTGCTTGTCTGAATAGCATAAAAAGAAAAATAAGTGTTTATATGTGTAAATTTTAAGTTGCACAGTATCCACAAATACTTCAATATGTTATATATACAACTTAAGTAGCACATGCTTTTTTGTGTGTTAGAGTAGTCCTTATGCAAATATTTTTCAAACTTCTCTCATGGAGTACTTTGTAAAGGTGGTTTTATAGACTGTTGCTTCTTGTACTTCCTAGTACCTAATTCTGTACGTTCCCCCAGCATCTAAAGAGTTGATATAGCTGCAAATATATTGAGAGGGGTGATTTTCAAAATACAAGGTAAAAATTAGTACCTGTTGCGTTAATTCTGTATTATTTTTCCTGTTTATCCATGTGTTGTTGACCTGAACATGTAAGTTAGAGGTGCAGTATTTTAAAGGGTAGGTCACAGCTTTTTTTGTAATCACAGATATGTACAGTTAAACCAGGCATAGACAATGTCACCAGTGTATATACAGATAGGGAACATTTTGGTTAATTCACAAGAGACATTAAAATCCCTCAGTGCAGTCAAGGACTGTGTTGTGGAGTAAGAGAGAAGACCTACTCTACAGGCATTTTGATCTGGCCCCTTCTGAATTCACTGCAAGCACTGTCTTTCCTGGTACTTTCTCCTACAACTATAGCTTGAGATTCAACTTGAAAAGGGACAAGACCCTATCCTGCATGGCTCAGATCCCAGAATCACAGAATGTTAGAGATTGGAAGGGACCTCGAAAGATCATCTAGTCCAATCCCCCTGCCGGAGCAGGAACACCTAGATCAGATCGCACAGGAACGCATCCAGGTGGGCTTTGAATGTCTCCAGAGGAGACTCCACAACCTCTCTGGGCAGCCTGTTCCAGTGCTCTGTCACCCTCACTGTAAAGAAGTTTTTTCTCATATTCAAGTGGAACCTCCTACGTTCCAGCTTGAACCCATTGCCCCTTGTCCTATCACTGGATGTC
>WKFP01011106.1:0-15386 GCA_011057875.1 Pterocles orientalis
AAACATGAGAGAGGCAATGCAGACATTGGGCATAGCCAACATGGGTTCACAAGGGGAAAGGCCTGTTTAACTGAAAACAAACTCTATGGACTTCCCGCAGGCTCACCCCCAACATCTCCCACCAATAAACAGCTCTTCTGTTGATTTCTCAAGGGCTGCACGGGCCCTTCCTTCCCACCTCCCACCACCACCCCTCGTGAAGAGCTGCCATCTCTTCCGCACCCAGCCCCGAGGCACAGGCCAGGAGAGGGCCTGGCTTCCACCCAGCTGCTGCCTTCCCCAGGTGGCAAGGCACAACCCCATCAGCTCTCCTGACTTCCCCACATGGCAAGAGACACCCACAGGCTTGCGGAAGGTGGCCTGTCGCACTGCAGCCCAAGCCCTTACTTCAGACCAACACCCACATCAGCCCACCACCCACCCAAGGCACACCACCGCTAGCAGCTGCCCCACGGATGGGAGTCGTCCTGCAGAGCACGAGACAGTGGCCCTCCCTCCGTCTAGTCCCCTTCTCCTGTCCATGCTTCGACTCGTCTCCATAGCATGGGAGGCTGTGTCCAGTTCTGTGGAATCTTTCATCAGGTTCATTTCACCTCTTGTCATACTAGAATCGGAGTAGAGTTCCTTGCCATCATGACTTTTGTAAAAGGTAAGTATACAAGAGTTATGTGAGTTATTTTTCCAGCAGATGAGAACAGAGTGGCTACCATAATGAATTTGAGCTGTTCAGCATTCTGAGCTGGCTGTTTCTTCTTTCTAAGAGGTATTATAATAAGATACTCTCACTATCAGGAAAAGGTCTTTCATTGTTTTCTGCTCTGGACCTGCAGTTACAATTAAATGCACTCTGCTTGCTCTCTGTTACTCCAGGCACAGGTTATCTTATGAAAATGAAGCTGTCTTTCTTACTTATCCACACATCACCACTAACAGCCAGACAAACGAAAAGAAGGTCATGGTTCTGGCATGACCACAGTGAAAAATTATGGAGCAGGTAAAATTACAGCTGGATTGTCGGGAAGAGACTTCTCCAGAAGGCAGCTGCACAGCTACAGTATTTTCCACAGTACAGCTACCTGACAGCTCTTGCATGATGAGAAGTGCTTCTCTCCTTGCAAAAGTTTAGCTGTTGCTGGGAAGAGGTTTCCATGGAAAAACAGATACTTCTGAGCCTGACAACTCAATGCTTTTGATTCTGTTTTCACTTCATAGATTTTTGGTGGCTAACGGAGGGGAAAGCGTTATCATATAATTCAGGCATTGAAGGGTACTCCAGATCTCATCTTAGCTCCTAGTGCAGATACTGATTTCTTGGGTAGCACTTGACAAGTGACACAATAGCCTCTTCTTCGACTCTCCCTTAATAAAAATGGGGGTAACAATAACCTTTTATGCCTCTCCCATTTTGCCTGTCTATAATATTGTAAGCATAAGTGCTCTGAGGTAATAACTGTGTGTTAGTTTGTACTGAAAGCTTAACAGCAGCTGCATGTGGTCAGGCTGAAGGTCCATCTAGCACAGTACTCTGCAGAGGCAGGGAGTAGCAGCTGTGCAGTAATGGAGCACAACAGGACAGCTGCATGGTGATGCTTCTTAATAGTGGTCCTTCAAGTTCTGGTGACTTGTGGCACGTGACACATCTGAAGAAGTAACAGCTTTTATTTAGGTTGAGTCTGGTATCTGCTAGTTTCATTTGGTGCCCAGTACAACCTTGGTGCCTACAAACAATATTTTCCTATTCTGCCCTGTTTTTTCCCAGTTTCAGAGAATTCTATATTCTCTAGTGTCTTTGGTAAAAGGACCCTAACCCTACCACCTGCCTTGAGGTATTTTGCTATTAAAAACAATAATAACAGTAAAAAATTATAGTTTTTACAGCTACTTTCAACATCTTCTGTAGACTACAGTAGCTTTCACATGACTCCACTGCAATCACAGTAAGAGCACACAAATACTTTGGGTAAGTTGCACTTTCTGTGGCCCTCAGGACATTGGGCTGTTTCCAGAAAGGGAAAACAAAAAGACATGTTTGAGGGGTGGGAAGCAGTGGGGTGCCACTTTTTGATCTCCCATGGCCAAAGGCTGAGCTGATATCTCAGGAGAGATAAGTTTCTGCACAGCTCTCCTGGTTGTTACATTCACAAGGTTCAGCTGTATTTGGTAAGGGCCTCCAAAGCAAGTGCAAAGTAATTTTCAGCCTCTATAAACATCAGAAGTAAGCAGTAAGCAATTTCTACACTGCGGAAGTTATTAAGGGAGAGCAGAGCAGAACTCTGTCTTGCTACTCCTAACTATTTTTAAAGCCACGGGTTAGATCACTAGGAATCTAACACAGACATGAATTCTGGAGCCACAGCCAAGTACTGCCAAAGCAATGCACATCTTCAGTGTAAGCTGAAAGAACAGGAGAAGGACTGAACAAGAATTTAAGATTCAAACTTGGCAGGAATCAGGAGAACTGCAGAGTTCTGCTCCCAAAATGGGACACAAAAATAGAGAAAAGGGGAAAAGGTACATATTCTGAGTGCTGGAACATTTCTAAATTGGCCAGTACAAAGTCTGATGAACAGTCAGGACTAGAAGAATCTACAGTGGTACAATGAAGCTGGGTTATTTTCTGCATGACTTGGAGTTAAAATCTTTCATTAATGTCCTTTCCCTCTTTCCCCTTCTGCTGATTTCTTTATCTTTTAAACATCTGCATAAGACACCCTTCCTTTCTGAAATGTGTGAGGCCACATCCTTAGCTGGTATAATCTGCATGACTTCAATGAAATCAGTGTACTTATGCTGACTGATACCAGCTGAATTTGTTGCACTTCATGGTAAGTCTTCCCTGAGTGACTGACCCCTTCTCTATGGCCTTCCAGTCCCTGATATTGCACAGCTTCTAAAATCTTTCACTTCTCCTGCCACATCTCTCATCCACTTCTTCAGATCACTGTCAAGTTCAAGTTTTTCATCCCCACTATTGATGCCCTGTGTAATTCTTGCACTGTCTATATCAATTCATGTTTCTTCCTGCTCTCAAATTCAATCCTCTCTTCTACTGCCATGCCCTCTCTCATCCCTAAAAAAGACTCCATATTCTCATGCAACAAATGTCCTGAGTTACCTCTGAAAATTTATTTCTAGCACACAAAAACTCAACACTTCCCTCTAGAAAGTTTTTAGAAATGTTACCATGAATCCAGTGTAAAATATGCACATGAAATCTTGCATGTGCATTGTAATACAAGCCTTCCTGTCCTCAGAAACACAGGATGACATTTCCTCATATGCCTGTACATTGCAAGGTTCACTATGTTCAACAGAATTGAATACTTCAGCCTCTACAGTACATTTATTTCACAGGTGTGCATACACATAACATATATGCATTTTAGGTGCATGCACACATACACGTCTATACATATACACACACACATATACAGGCATAAAAATATACTCTGTGTGTGGGTACAGGCATGTACAGGAAAAGGCAGTCTCTACTGTGAAGAATTTACCTTTTACATGTGGAAAAATCAAGTTTCAGGGAAAAACGCCTCCTGCACAAGTTTAAATTTTTATTTGATATCTCATTTGCATCAAATATGTTTCTGTTTCCCAACAGCCATTATCCCTTCTTAGTGGACTAATTGCTCATAGAGAGAAACTTCATGGACAGTTATTAAGGAGCAAATTGGTTGAGAAGGAGGCCACAGAGTAGCTCACTAAAGGTACTACAGGACGGTTTCAGGAGAGCAGAGGATGGCTCTATGGGAGCATCCCATTGGATAGCACACTGGTGCCAGGAAAGGAAGAAAGGAAACAGGCAGTGAGCACATGATAAGAAAGGAGGGTAGATAAGTGAAGGAAAGGTAGATACAGTACATCAAGGGCAGGGAAAGACAAAGATGGGCTAGGTTGACTCAGTGAAGGAGAGAGGAGCTATTGAAGGGAATAAAGACACTAGCAATTCTGGAACAAGGATCTAAAGCAATGGTATCAGCTGACTTCTGGATGTACTCAGAGATGGCGATGTGTCCAGGGCAAAAGAAGTTACAGCAACTTGGGCCAGAGAAGAATAACTCAGCAAGAGCCTGTACAGAAATAAACATGACAAGAGTTTTGTAGGCGGTAGGAGAGAGGATTCAAAAGGCACAATCACACACAAAAGGTGATCAAGAGGATGAAGTACACAGAATTGGATTGAGAAAGGCTAGGGTAAAGAGCTAAATCTGTGATTTATCTTCATAAGGAAAGATGAAAGAATGAAATCAATCAAATGAAGATAATATATTGGGTTTTCATGCATCTTCTCTCTTCCAAGGAGCTTGTTAGAAAATGAAGAGGACTAAGAAGTCCAGCACACGAAAGCAAAGCTAGCAAATCTATCATTAACATTTGCAACACTTTCATCTGAAGAACTTCAGGGAAACGGATTCTCAGCAGCCCAGCACAAGAGAGTAGATGTAGAAAAAAAACTTTCACTTTGGAACAAAACTTTTTGAGGTTTTCTGTGACAAGCACAAGGCTTCCTACACTCATGAAAACAGGGCTCCTGTGTTGCCAGCAACTTAAGAACTCAAAGATGCTATGTTTTGGACACGCACAGAAGTTTCTGTTTGTTTTCTACCTGATAGGAAAGGATATTGCCCAACACACATTGCAGGAAAAGTGCTCTAGCATGGAGTTTGGGGAAGAGTGAGCCTGAAAATTGAAACAGTTGTAAAACTGTACGCTAGAGGAGAAGGGATGTGCCTACCAGCTCCACGTGCTGCTGAGCCTGTCCTTCCTCACCTCAGTTTTTATGTCACTGTTTATGGCATAAAATGTCCCAGCAGCAGAACTGACATCTAATTAACAGCCCTAGCAGACTTGCCATGAACCCCTTTTCAGGTGACAGGTATTCTCTCCTAACCAGGCTGAAGGAGGTCAGTCACTCGTTGCTCTGGCTACACACTTTTTTATTCCAGCAATGGCCACTTAAAGATTGTGCGCCCTGACTGCTTCTTCTTCCTCATGGCCTCCTTTTTAATTTTCAATTTATTGAATATAAAACCCCACACTTACAAAAGCAAAACCATCCTGCTCTCAAAGTAGCAAAATGTCCTTGCGAACACAGTGAATTCCAATCCACCAGTTCTAATATTTCAGGCATTGGTCTGAGAGAAAAGATCTTTTTAAATGGCTATGCTCAGTGTTTCAGGAACATACAAGCTATTAAAACCATGGCTTGAATTTGTGCTCTGCAGGAATACGTGATCACTGAACAAAAAATGGCTTCATTTTTGCTGCCAAAGATAATGCAATAAAACTAATAAAACTGTCTTTGAGGAGTGGGTGAGGAGCCTGAAAGTCCTGTCCATGCACAATGACTCTGCCTGTCACAACTGTTTCAATGTTATAAAGGGGATGAGGTCCTGATATGTACATTTTTGTTGGCACAAACCCCATCTGTGAAATGCATCTCAGCAATGGGGAGCTAAGCAGCAGGCTGCAATGTGTAATCACTAATCTAACTCTTACACAATGCCTTTCATTAGCAGTGTTTACAAAGGAAAGGAAAGGCCTCCTTACAGAAGGAGAAACTGAGGCACATGGTGATGGAGTGACATTTCCCAGCTCAGCAGGGAGGCAAGCGGTGATCTATGAACAAATGCCAGGACTTTTGAGATCCAGAGCACTGCTCTTAGATACTGAGAGACACCATCCTTTTTAGGAGCCTACTGCCTAACCTGCCACTGCCACTCAGTAATCATTTAGAAATTCCCACTCAACTAGTCTTTCAAGCAGCTTACTGGGTCCACTGACAGCTGAGTTTTTCATGCCACATCCCTGAATGCTATGTTCTGCTCTGCCATAGATTTACTTTGGGTACGTCCCTTGGGATTTCAAGCGTCACTGTCCACTTGACGTTCAGGCAGCTGCTCATTTCGGCTGTAGTGATGTAAACCTTAAGCTGCCTCTATTAACTGAACAAATAATTCAGATTCACACCAGGGCAACACAGGTTAGCAGCTGGCTGCTCGTTCCCCACTTTTGTTCTGTAAAATGAGGATAACACCACTGCATCGCTACACTTCATCAGGTTTCAGTAATTGGTGTTTGAGGTTATTGGAATAGTAAACTGTTGTTTATTAGCAATGAATTAGAGACAGAGGGCTTTCTAATACTCTGGAGACCATTCATGGAAACTGTGAGTAGTTTCCTACTTCATACTCTTTTTGGCAGTTATCATATATAAACAGCAAGATACTAAACCCCCCTGCTTTTTATTTAAAAGGAACAAATCTTCTAAATCCATGGACACACCTGGATTGTTTGTAAGCAAGAAACCAGTACGCATTTATCATAAGTACTTCTTCTGAGCATCTGAGAAATCTCAGTATGTAGAAGCAGTGGCAGAAAAAAACTCAAAGACAAAAAAAATGAAATGGAGTGGTTTTCCAGTGAGAAGTTAAAAAAACAAACTAAACCATATTTAGTAGAAAAGGGCTGTAGTCACCCACTTCATGTGAAAAAGGTTACCAAGTTATTGCATGTGGTGTTGAAATCCGACAATGTTGACACTATTTTTCGCCTTTGTTGTGTTCAGTTCTGTTAAAAAATAAACAAGCTCTCCATTTCCCTTTGGCTATGTGGCTTTATCAGCCTATGTAAATTTTTCAGGATGTAAATTCAGGAGTCGTCTCTTCAGTAAGAAGCTGCTACCTGCTTAGCTCTTCCTGACAATGCTATTAACGGCACTTACTATACTGACAATTGGCTTATGTAAACAGCTCATCTTATCCTTTTAATTATGGATTTCAAGACAGGTTAGAGCTCACAAACACTACAGCTAAGAATTATTTATATACCAGGAGTATCAGACGGTAAGATGACACAGCAAACATTTGTTCACATCTAATGACTAAGCACAATTAGACCTGTATAGGGAAACATGATAGAGCTCTGATACCAAACAACCTGCTGTTTTGCATCTTGAGCCTACAGAATAAGACATGTTTCTGCCTGATACAACAGAACAGTGGCTGTACCAGAAGCCTCATGCTTCAGTGATGAGCTCACGGGTCTTGGGATCTGTTCTTCATTCTACTGTTGACCAGCTGTGCAATCACAGATGGGTAACCTTTCTGTTGAGTGTAAGCCTCTCTAAATAGGGCATGATTTTGCATTCAGGCTATATAGCAGATATGCATGTAGGAAGAAAAGAACAACCTGGAGAATAGAATGGAAAATTTTATTCTGAGAAAGTGTTGCAAGTTATTTTGTCAGCAAGAGATGGAGCACTGCAAAGACCTAATAAATGTGCATGGAATTGCTCTTAAATTTGAACACAACCATTCTTTCTCTATGTCCTGCTCTGTGCTTTAACTTGTACCCTGGAGCCATCCAGATTTACAGGGCAAAGCAGTTGAGACAGTCTCTTGCTGAAAATGTGTCTACTCGTAAACTCAACTTGAAATCATATATAGCATTGACTCAGTTTTGCCAGCATGTAATAACCCTGTCCACTACTACAGAGTCAAGAATGGCACAAAGATAACATTATGAAGCTGCCACTCACACAATACCTTGAGCTCCAAGGTGGAATAGTACGGTATGTCTCATGGATTGCTAGTAAGCTTTAGATACTGTTTACTTTATCAGCTTTCAGCTATTTACTACATGTATGACACATTTTGGTAGCATGACACGGAAGTGGTTAGTATGCCTGATGGAGAATCCAGTAAGATGTGGAAAAAGCAATAAGAAAAAAAAATTCTTCAGTCTTTTGCAGATCAGTCTTTGTGGATAGTTCCAGAGGTTGTAGGGTGTTTAACCAAAGTCCACCTGACATTTCCCTTTTGTTCCTGTTTATTAGCTTCGCACTGAGTGATTCCTGCTGTTCTGAAGAGAACCTCAGAGCAAACAGAAAGAAGTATGTCTCAACTGAGCAAAGGGATAAAAACAAGTGTTATGAAAATCAGCTTAAGCTCCTTCTTTCTCTCTGTTGTTTAATTAGTGCAGGTCTGGCTCTGATTGAGACAAAGAGATGAAAAATGTGAGCCAAATGCTATACAGAGAGTGCAGAATTTTATTACACAGCCCTGAGCCAGAGACTTTAAAGTGTTACAGAAGAGTTAAAGTCTAAAAGCAAAGGGGTGAGGGACTAGCAGAAGGTGCCAGTTTCATTAAGTAGATATGTTCACAATAACGGGAAGAGAGGGCAAGACTTGCTGTCCACTGAAACACAACAACTCCCATAATGTATTCTGCACATCATATTGTTCAAGCCTCCAATATTTCATTCATTGATTTTATTGTCAAATGAAAAGGCGCTTGTTCCAAGTGGCATTTAGTGAGACAGATAGGGAGAGACCAAGACTTCATTACTGGGAGTTTGCTCTCTGGATAATGTTGACATTATATGGGTAAAAAGCAAAAAGAGTGCAAAAGTCTATCAGTCCTAATGTTTAGAAAAGTCTCTTTGGTTCTCCTCCTGGAAGCTGAAGGGCTTTTCGCCTCATCAGACTACAACCTGCCTCACATATCATCTGCATTTGTGAAAAAGCATTGCTCAAACTTCTCACACGGGTGCTTTGAGATAAGCTGTTTGCCTACGATGCAACTTTTGTGTTGAGTGCTGTTCTCTGCTATAGGAAGAAAGAAGATCAGAAGAGAAGTCCATGAACTATTAAACTTTCTGGCATCCAGTTTTAAGGAAATATTCTGCATTGTGCTTACAAAACAGAGAGGACATACATATATATATTCAACTGAGCCTGTTCTCTTTAGCCTCATTAGAGAAACCTTGGAAGTGTGTTTACTGACACTCAATAGCTACAAGGGGTTGAAGCAACTGAGAGGCAAAGAAGAGCTCAGAGTTCCTTTTAGCCACAGAAATAAACATACAGCAAAGCCAAACACCAGAAAGAAGGAAATACGCATCTGTATCGGAGTTCAAAAAGCAACCCAGAACAACCCACCTGTTCCCAAATCCACCTAGCAGAGGCTAAGAGAATACTGGAACAGTATTGGTGAGAAAAAGCACTCCAAACCTCTCTCTCTTTGGAAAGAACTAGAGGAGAAAAATGCAAAAAGTAAAAGCAGCTTCTGGGAGAAAATCCAGAACTTTCCCTCCTTAGAGAAGTATCCTCTGCAGTGAATGTCTGGGTTATGATCATTCCTGCTTATTCTCCCTCCCTTTCTAGGCTCATTAATTTTGCATTCCTGGTGCGCAGCAGCATGGCCTCACCAAGAAGCTGCCTGCAGCCAGATGTTGCAGATACTTTTTAAAGCAGGTTCAAACCCTTAGAGGCTAAAGAAGAACCTGCAAGCAGGCCCTCCCTTTCGTGGCCGTGTGCTCCTTCGCTCGCATAAAATGTAGCACTAGCAGCCCACAAACTCTCCTTCGTACTTTTACTCTGTAATGAGGTCAATTTGTCTGGATCTTAAAGGTTAGGTGCAGGAGAGTCAAGATGCGAAATGGATTTAGGCTGAAAATACCTGGCAGTTGACTGGCTTGACCAAAATGAAAGCATCTGTAGCAGGCTCAGCAGTGTAACTTAAAGTGCCTGTGCGTTGTGGTTAAAAACAAGGTGCCTATCAGCAGCTTGGAAAAACTTCAGTGAACTGCTTTGTTAGTTACACGAACAGACTCCACCTAGATTTAAATTTAAACAACAGAGTCCCTTCGTTAATCTGAGCCTAATATAATCGCTCTCTTTTTAGTGACTTTTATAGCAAGGTTTAGGGGGCAAGCTCTCCTTCAAAAATACTAAACAGAAGAATCAAAATGATGAGCTCAAATACCAAAAATGTCTAGATAAGCTAAACCAAACTTACACAATAAAATGAGAGAGAGGTATGAAAGTATTAAGAATTCTGAGGACATCAAAATGCAGTAAGCCAGCTGTGCAACCACTGCAGGAAAGCATGCAAAGGGCAGGAAGTTGTTATATCAGTTAATCCCCTTAATCTCTACTAATGCATGAAGCGTAAACAACATTTATTTTATGAAGCAGTAAAACGCTGCTATGAGTTTTGAATCTATCTTGCATCTCAATGAATTCTGTAATCAAAAGGCTAAGAACAGCAAATCAAATATGAGTAAATTTCCCTTTACTTATTTTCCTCTTCACCTGTCTAGGGACAAGATGAAAACGATATAAAAACTGAAAGCAGTAAAATGAACTTGGCTAACCCACTCCCTCATAGATGACACACTGTACTCTCAAAAAGGGAACAAATGTATGAGATAAATAAGATAATTACCCACAACCTATCAGTATGATAGGCCTCCTTTGTGTATAAAAAGGTATTACAAAACAAAGGGCTTCACTTTGTCTTTCTTGGGGAGAGAAAGAAGAAATCCCTTATCCACCAGATGATCACAAAACAGACCCTTTAGCAGCTCATAGTTCCGATGTCACCTTTTTGTCAGTCATGCTGCAGATCTATTAAGCATCATAATAAATAAAAATTACAATAGAAACACATTTAATACTTTAGCAAATTAAAAAATGGATTGCCTTTCAAGCACTGAAAAATAGCAACAAATTAATATGCATTTGCAGATCTGAAAGGCAATAAATCAAAAAAAGGGTGACGTAGATGACAATTTTGGCCGCATATTGGGAAGACCAGTAAGACCCAGTTAAATCTAGTGATAAAAATCTTGGCTTCCATTGGATTTAATACTGTGAGAATTAATTCAGACCTCAGTCACATGAATGCTGTAGAAGCAAGCACACTAATTTGAGAAATTATCACCCCATAGCTCGAGTTACTGCCTACCTAGTTCATCTCAGCCATCTGGATTAGCTGCAGCCCTCTTCACTGTCCCACTATAATAGCTGTATGGAGAGTGAGAGGGACAATGACTCTCCATGAAATCTGTTAATGCAGTTCATGGAAAAGTATTGAGAGATGACAGCAATGATTTCTTAAACCACTCCAAGCAAAATTGTCAGAACGTAAATTTATGCCTCCAAAAGCATTCAGTAAATACAACATTTACAGTTCATCTGTTCTAATCTCTAGAAAAGGCAAATACTTTTTTTAGCACTGAGGACATTCTATAACCTGGCAGATTTGTGAAAGTCTCCCTTCAGTATCTCACTTTAGCTTCCACCTCTGCCCTTTATAAAGGCAAAACTGATGTTCATTCTCCAGGATTCTTTCCTGAAGGCACACAAATACCGTACTCACAAAATCCAACTGTGTAGTCCCAGACAGACAGACCTGCCTAGGATTTACTCTTCACAAAGAATAATAATGCAGGTGGCTCCAAATAACACTTCTGAAACCATCTATGCAGTTTTTTTTTTCAAATGCACCCTAATTAACTCTTATTTTAGTCCATCCAGCTCCAGCCTCCTTCTATTACTGTGACTTAAGCATTCCCCTGTGGCATTTTTTAACTCTCCACTTCATTAGCACTACTCTTAGCCTGGACCTACACTTGTTCCCTATCATTCCCTAAGGGTTTTCAGAAATGAACGTCTTTTTCACAAGATTGTTTTATTTCTAATTTGTATGATTTTCTCTCTGTGTTCAATGCTGTAAAATACAGATTGTCAACAGTGCTTTGTAAATTGGCATAGGAAACGTAGGGATCATTTTCAATGGTACATGCACACTCAAAACAAACAAACAAAAAGAGTAAAAGAACATAACACCCCCTCTAGAACAGGTGAAATGCCAGTTTCTTTTCTTCTTGAATAAGATGTGACCTTTTGACTGAATTTAAAGCTCTTATTCTGTCACTTAGGCTCAGCCCATTAATTGCATGAGGAAACAAAGTCCAGGGCATAGATCAAATTCTGGGACAGCCTTACATTTGTTATCACCACATGAAGAGCAACTCAGCTCCTGCCTTTCCATGAAAGGCAAATAAACAATTTCCCATTTACGCTTATAAGATCAATGCTGCAAGAAGAGAAATGTGTGAGTATGCATGCACTGAAGGAAAGGAAGATTTATGTAAGATGTGACTTAAGACACAAAGGCATTTAAAAGAGATCATTATCTGTTTTGGAGGTGGAGAAAAGATCTTCTATATATCATTATCAGATTCTGATCAGCTCTAGAAACTGAAAAGTACTAACGTTATTTCATTTCACCACAGATAGGAAGGTTCACCCCTCCTTTCAGAAAGACTGAATGAGATCTGACTCAATAGCAATCAGAAATTATTAACGAATTTGAAGGATTTTTCCCCTCCTCTTTTTCTCCAAGTCCTCTAAGCTAATTTTGTAGCTAATGCAAGGACAGATCTGAGGGAGTAATTATCAAGCAGGTATGACAGAATTAAGTAAATGCTCTATGACAAGACAATGTTGGGCTGCTCTCACTGAACCACTACATAAATTACTTGTGGTCAGGATTAAAGTATTTAATTAAATCATCTTTGTGTAGGTGAAACATGAAAATTATTTTTTAAATTGCTGCAAGAGAGAAAAAAAACTTCCCTTCATTTGCTTCTTACAATCTTTTATTGAGTCTGTAGTTCAAAAAACAAAATGATCAAAACAGCAGTGACTCACTGGCAAGAGCATTAGGATAAATCAATGTACCTTGAAAGCTACCTCCTTGCATACTCTTCTCCCCCTACAAAGATGATTGCAATGTTATATAAATACGTTACAAGGACAGCTTCCAGACCAGAAAAAGGTAGTGTCCCTCTGTGGTCTGAGTAGTTTACACACAGGAATTCTCCTCAAGGTAAAGTTGTCAGTCACTTCAGTGAGGTCTTACTAAACATTAGTACTCTGCTAGAGGACTCCAAGAGAGAAAAGGCATTGTCAATTTCTTTGTTTTATGCAAATAATAGTGGGAAGTAAGGAAAGGCTTGCTATTTAAGAAAAGAAGTGCGTTTAGAACAAAGGACTTTTTAACCCCTGAGAACAACAAAGGGAAAAACCCCAAATTTAAGACATAGCTCTTCATCCCGAGATTTATTCTCTGCAGTACCAGAAAGGAGAACCAACAGTGCAGAGCTGCTCAGTTAAGGTCAGTAGGTCCGAAACATCCTCCGTCTCTCTTATTGCCCACAAAAGCAACATCTAGCGTAGCACAGGAGAACTGAGAGATATGTACCTAGAGTTTTATGGACTGTACTGAAGAACATCTGAAGCCGTGGCTAAGCTGGGGCAGAGACAAATTTTAGCATACACATAAATGGTTTTTGAAGTCATACTTAGCACACTGTTCTCAGAAATGAACATCTGAGTTTGATTTGCCTCCATTTGGCTGCAGAATTGAATTAAATAATCTAGTTGGTGGATAAAATGCAAGGATTTGGACTTAACTCTCTAGCCACTGTAAACTAGGATGGAAAGAATTCAAGCTATTTCTTGTTATTTGGACTAGTATCTTGTCTGGAAGAAAACCCAGTGGGGAAGAACTGAGTTAGTTATTAATGCAAATCCTTAATATCTCCCTTCAGTAGATAAACGTGTTGCCATTTTTCATACTGGGTATCTGTCTCTTTTTGCAGAAAGTAAATCAATCCTTTTAGGTTTTTTCTTTTAATTTCAAGCCATAACAAAAAGTAGAGAAAATAATAATTTGTACAAAATCATTACAGATGCATCAAATAACAAAGTACTGTGAATTGATTTTTACATCTAACAAACATTGTCAATGTCCCTTCAAATGACAGCTAAGAGGGACAATCTTCCTCCAGTTAAACTTTATTATTCCCTCTATTGTATGGAAGATAAAAGAAATAATTTTCTGAAGGGGAAAAGAAAGAAATCTAGATAAAACAGATCTTGTAAATTTTTATTATTATTATTTTTTCCTAACTACTGTTTGTGAAACAGCATATGTATTCTTTGTTCTCAAGAAGAGCAAAAAAATGTAACAAATGTTCTATGCAAGTAGTCATTAAATGGAAAGTCTATGTGAATATATGCGCAATAAAAACCATGAACTAACATTCACTAATTTCAGTGAGCTTTGGATCACACAACTAAACACATGCACATGTGCATATGCATATGTTGCAGAAGCTAGATGAACACTGCAGAACAATGAAATAAAGAAAGCAGCTTCTTTTAATAATTCTAGTAATTCCTGGATATACTCTGTCAATAAGTCACTGTGACTGAGAGAGAAACTAACACTATAAATACACCTGCAACTGCATCATTACCAACGCTGGAAAAAGACCAGAAACAAGCATATGAAACTGCTAACGGAAACGAATTTAATTCTACATAAGGATTATAGTTTGTAGGTCAGAAGTAAGCTATAATGTATATATGATACTGCACTTATTAAAAATGTTTCCACAGTATAATCCAAAAGTGATTTAAACACCTACAGTAGCTTTCATAAGAAGTCTGATGTATTTATTCTGGATCACTTAACAATGATAGCTGCCACTTAATTTCTTTTCCCATCATTACTTACTGTCAATAAATGTGTGTGTAAATTTAATTTTTCTCCTTTGTAATTAGTCTGGGTCTACCTGCCTGACATATTAACTAATTCTATCATCTCACATTTGTGACATCAAATGATTTCCATGGTGACAGACTGAGATACATTCCTGAATGAGACTGGTATGTGGAATATATTTTACTGGAAAAGACAGAAAAAACCCAGGCCTCGTTTACATATACTTGCTTTGGTTAGGCTAATCAGTAGTTAAAGGAGGACAGTCTAAGAAAAAGTCCAACATGGTACAGTTAAATTTGCTTGGGAGCTGCTAACCACAGAGGCTTGTGAAAAAGTTTTTAAGGTTATTGTGCATAATGGAGTTTTTCAGAATATGTCAATCACTTATTTGAAGACTGATTTGATTCATAGCTTTGGACGATTTGATTCATAGCTTTGGACGTAGTTCAGTACATAATTCAGTTCACTGATTCTTCAGTTTCTTTATAGTGGACTGACTGTTCTGCAGAATATGCCACTTTATAGGCGTGTTGCAGCAGCTTCGATCATTAAGTGCGGTCCATGTTTGGCACTACAAAATCTCTGATCCTTGTCTCTTTGCACAAGGAATTTGCTCTCTTCTCAGGTTTACTTCTGTTTATCAACTTCAGTTTGTACTGTAGACTATACTTCATAGAATCACAGAATCATAGAATCATAGAATGATTAGGGTTGGAAGGGACCTTAAAGATCATCAAGTTCCAACCCCCCTGCCATGGGCAGGGACACCTCCCACTAGACCAGCTTGCCCAAAGCCACATCCAGCCTGGCCTTGAACACCTCCAGGGATGGGGCATCCACAACTTCCCTGGGCAACCTGTTCCAGTGTCTTACCACCCTCATAGTGAAAAATTTCTTCCTAATGTCTAACCTAAATTTACCCTCTTTTAGCTTATACCCATTACCCCTTGTCCTCTCACTACACTCCCTGGTAAAGAGTGCCTCCCCATCTCTCCTGTAGGCCCCCTTCA
>WKFP01011112.1:0-15766 GCA_011057875.1 Pterocles orientalis
CCAGACCCTCACTCAGAGGGGCCCTGAAACCTAAAGGGGCCCCCCCCGACACACCCACTCAGGGGGACCCTGAAGCATCAAGGGTACCCCCTCAGACCCCCACTCAGGGGGGCCCTGAAACCTAATGGAGCCCCCCCCCAGACCTCCACTCGGTGGGACTCTGAAGCATCAAAGGGCCGCCCGTCAGACCCCCACTCAGGGGGGTCCTGAAACCTAAAAGGGCCTTCCCCAGACCCCTACTCAGAGGGGCCCTGAAACCTAAAAGGGCCTTCCCCAGACCCCCACTCAGTGGGGCCCTGAAGCTTCAAGGCCCCCCCCCCCAGGCCCCCACCCAGTGGGGCCCTGAAGCTTCAAGGCCCCCCCCCCAGGCCCCCACCCAGGGAGGCCCTGGTGAGACAGGGGTCTTTAAAGTTAAAAAGGGAACAAAGTATAACTGATTAGGAATAGCTTCTCGCACAGCACAGGAGTAACTTTTGCTGAGCTTGCGAAGACAGGATGAGAGGATCAAAGCTGTGATGATAGGGGAGGAACTGCTAACCCAAAGGAGAGGGGAGAATACGGCACCTGCAAGGCGGCGGAGATGAAGGAGACTGCTCGGGCCTCTGAACAACCTGGGAACCATCCTGGTTCTTTGGACTGAAACCAAAAGACCAGAAGGTGAAAAGTTCAACTCCGATGAAGACTCGTTTTCCTTCATCCCGTCGACTACCGGACGACCACCAGGGAGCACTACGTAGGCGCAGAAGGACTCTTTAGCTAATTATAATACAAAGCGGGGCTAGGCGGGGCTAGGTAATTAATATGAATGACTGTATTACAAAACTTCATGCATATGCAACATTTCGGGGAATAAAAAGAGGGATAGGTTTTGCAAAAAAGGAGCGCATGTCTTTGTTGGAGCTCTCCATCCCCCATGTGCCTCAGCACTGAATAAACTACATACCTACTTTATACCTTTCGCGAGTTGTGGAGTTCTTCCGCCTCATTTGGAGAGCCAGGCGGGAGATTCTCTGCCCGGCTGCAGGCTCGGCCGCAGGCGAACATCCTAAGGCCGCCCCAGGATTTCCTGGAGGAACTTTGCTTCTTGGCTCGCTCGCTGCAGGGGCAGACAACGACTTGCTGGCATTGCGGAGAAACGGTATGTAATAAATCTAGGGGCGTACGCTTAAGCTAGGGCTGCTGGTAAGCCGCGCAGAGACGTCTGGCGCACAGCATAGTCCCTGTATGGGTAGAGGGCTTGCAAGCACCCGCTGTCGATAGGGCGATAAGCTGGGTAGCTGGCGGGAGAGATTCGCTGTCGACAGAGCGACCGCGAGCGACCCTGGGGGTGGGTCGAGTGAATTCCTGGGTTTATTGGTTTATTGCTGCTATTCAACTGTGAGTGTGAGTGCTTAGTCCGGACAATTTGTGGTTTTGCTTGTGCGAGTGCTGAGACGTACCTTTGGTACGAAGCGAGTGCAGAGCTCTATCCACGCCTCCGTCCTTGGGCAACTAAGGCGGCTGGAGAAAAACGAAGCGAGTGGTGTGACTTGGTGTGGCTGAAGTGTGCTGTGAAGCGCTGTGTGAAGGTGAGCGGAAAAGTGTTGTGTTTGAACGCGACGATTGGCGTGTGTTTTAGCCGTGGCTAGAAGGATTGAAGGGACCCCTCTCCCACAGTGGGTTGGACTCGATCCTTGGGAGTTTATAAACTCGGTGAATTAGTGGATAGAAAGAGGGATCGAACGGGTGTATTTAGAAGAAATACACAGAACTTCCACAGGGAGGCTGGTAGCCTTAGGTCAGGAGCAGGGGATGGAGTTCTCTTTTCGGAGAAGACTTCTGTTCGGGTCGCTTGGGTTTGTTCCCCGGGAGCCGCGTGGTGTGGAGGGGGTAGGTTGTGAGCACGGGCGGGTGCACGGTGTGTGGGCACGCGACTGCGTGCACGCAGGGGCACAGATGAGCTCGTGAGGCCGGGGGCGAGCGGTTCGGTCCGGGGGCACGGTCGGAGGTGTGCGTCTGCGTACGTGAGTGCAAACTGAGGAGGACCGGGGAACTCTAGCAGATCCGCTGGTTATCATGAGGCTAGGGGAAAAAAAAAAAAAAAGAAGTGGAATTCTTGGTTGACACAAGAGCCACATACTCGGTTTTAAACAGAGCTTTGATACCTGCGGAGAATGATTACATTATGGTGAAAGGGGCAACTGGTCAATCTGAAAGGGCATACTTTTGCAAACCATTAAAGTATAAGCTTGGGAAGCAATGGGGGATTCATAAATTTCTATATATGCCTAACTCTCCGAAGGCCCTTTTGGGTAGAG
Organism: Pterocles orientalis; assembly: GCA_011057875.1. Classification (NCBI taxonomy): domain Eukaryota; kingdom Metazoa; phylum Chordata; class Aves; order Pterocliformes; family Pteroclidae; genus Pterocles; species Pterocles orientalis. Next base: position 2,298 of record WKFP01011112.1, read on the forward strand.
ACTTATTGGAACAATTACAGGCAACCATCACATTGAAAAATGGGGAAAGCTGGGAGGAGCCGTCCCGTGAGCAGAAAGAAGTGGCAAGACAACACGGACCGACTGCACCCCCATTGCCTGCAGCACCGGCGGGAGAAGGCAGAGAAAGGGGGAACAAAGCTTTTGGGCCTGGGAAGAAGGGAGGGGTGGGGCAGAGATGCCTTTTTGAGCTGCAGTTCTTTTCCTCATTGTCTTGCTTTGGTTTTTGATTGTCAATAGTTGGCAAACGACCCTGGGTGGGGCGGGGGGGAGGGTTGGTGTCTTCCCAAGTCCTGTTGGTTTTTTTGCAGTGGCCATAAGTGGTGAGAGATCCCTCCCTGTCCTTGCCTTAAATGCTTTTCCAAAGCTGCCAAGAAGGTGGGATGGGAACTTGGATGTGTAAACAACCCCTGTGTTAGGGGGAGGTTGGGAACAGGGGTTGAGTTTACTTTCCTGGGGCATAATTATTACAGATACTTAAGTAGCAGAGTGATTGCACAACACCCTCGTGGAACCAAGCCAGTTCCTTGTAGGAGTCATCCATTGTGGCTCTACTTCAAGGTGTGACTTGGACAGTCCTTGCTGAGATGCACGGGTGGCCGGCATGCACTGAACTTTGTCTGGTTCATACGGTTCATCAATGGGCATTCTTCACCCTGCCTGTCAAGGGGCAGCACTTTGTGAGCTCGGGGTCTGTTGTGTAGAAGGTGCCAATCCTTGGAAGTAGAAAGAAGGCAGGTGAAGACCCATGTGCAATGGGGACATGGTGATTCCTCTTACAGGCACCTTTTGGTTGTTTCCTCTTTGTATCTGAAACATAGGTGCATCTGCACACACTTGCACTACCGAATCTCATTGGTACCGAAATGGTCAGGGGAGCAAAAGGAAATTTTCAGATAAGTCTGAGCAAGATTCTGGGACAGTGCACTACAAATACATCTGGTACCTGGTAGTACACTTGAGTCTGCTGTTTGTTTTCCCTTTGAAAGCCTGAATGAAAATTAAACCAAAAAAAAGAAAGAAAGGAGGTGGCGTCCCTTTATCATAAACCCCATGCTGCAGCTCTAGGCTAGGGGGCCATTCTACCTGGCTTCAGCGCTTTGTAATCTCACCTTGCTGCTTGGTGCCAAGAGAACAAGCAGTGAGAAGGGGTGGCACTGTAGGAAGTGGATTGATTGCAGACGTTCACTCCAAAAGGTGGAGATCCACTCCAAAACTGCTGGGAGGGCTGACACACTGGTGCCGCACCACTGGGGTCATCCACGCAATGTGTCCTCTTTATCTGTATGCGCTATTTATCACTCAAGTTTGGGCCTCTTGCCATCTCTTTTCGTTAAGAAACTAACATATAGATTTGTCTGCCTTGACCAGTAAAATGCTTTCTGAAAGAGAATTTTGTATTCTGATACCGGGGTAGATCTCCAGCTGGCTTTAGTTCATATACTTCCAGTAGCATCACTGGTGGTGTGTTGATTTAGAGCAGCTGAGGAGTTAGGCAGGTAACATCGCAATAGCAAATTCAAAATGTTATTCATCTCAGCAAAACTTTTTAATTGCAGTGCTACTGAGTGATACTAGCAGCAGATTACTTTGTAATCTTTAACTCTCGTTCGTGCTGAAACTCATTATTTCAGTGAGACATTTGTGCGGCTGAAGCAAAGAGTTTGGCTCTGTTTTCTTGACACAGAATGTGCAAATGGCAGCTCCCGTACATCAAATATACCTTTGCATGTTGTGTAGATGTAACACCTGTCAATCACGGCGTTCTGGAGGCTTAGGGAAGGGCTTTTTGAGGGTGTGCTGGTAGCCTGAGATTAAAGCAAATAGAACTAGGACAACTTCATATTTGAGAGCCCCACAGACACTTGCAAACTCCTCTGTCTCCGTCAAAAATCTACCACGTCAGCCCAGAGGGGATAAACGTGGCTTGAATTCAGTGTCAGCTCCATCCCTAGTGCCACCTACAGAATGCAGTTCAGAGAAACCACCCAGACTAGCAGCTGCCTCAGGTGAGCATACATTTCCCAACCACGTTTATCAGCATCCAACCAGTCACCGAGACACTTTAATAGAGCAAAGATGTATTTGTGCAAAGCAAGGCCTAAACCATCCATCTGGAACATAGCTCAAAAAACCAGATGCTTCTGGCACTTTCCAATGGCACATTAGGAAATCAGAAAACATGTATGTTCAGCTCTGATGGATGACTGGCTTTTATTTGTTGCATCTATTTTGGTTTGGAGAACTTAACACTGAGAGCTGGAGTGCCCCACTGACAAGTTTTTGAAATGGCACAGTTTTTGCTTCTGCTTCTTGAGCTAATCCTGTACTTCAGGCGGAGCAGCGGAGCAGAAGGGCTGAGCTGGCTTGCAGGTATAATCAGCAGCTGACAGCAATGGATCAGCTCCTCCATCAGGTATCTACAGCAGCTGGCTCCTTCAGCTTCAGCACAGCTCAGGACACTGCATACCTACAATTCGGAAGTGCCATGCTGACGGTCTAGCCTTTGGCACGTAAGCAGATTTATTACAGACTGGCTCATAACGTACCGCTGGGACCGGTTCCCACATCTCTGCAAGCATTAGCTTTGAATGAGGGCTTGTAATTTCCAAGGTTATTTCCTGTTTTGGCTGCTACATTTTCTGCAGTGTTCACAGTGCAATCTGCAAATGTTTGTCTTTTCCATGTCATTTTTACAAGGATCCCAGGGGGAACATCGTGTCACCTCTTCTCTGTGGATTTGATGCAATATCAATTCCTGGTCACTGCACAAATGCTGAAGGCCTTGATGGCTATTCCCCTGAAAGACTGACTGCAGCTATAAATCCCGGCAAGGTGAAGGGAAACGGATCGGTCTGTGCGGCTCTGAGTCTTGGCAAACAAAGACTATCAAAACCAGAAACTTTCCTCTTCCTAAAACACACGCCAGACAAGAGCTTGTCGACATGTTCATTCTTGATTCTTATGTGCTCAGTGAATTAATTTCTTTCTTTAATAAAGAATACTCCCCTGTTAACCACCTTCTTAAAAAAAAGGACCATCTTTTCTTTGCCTTTCCCTGACCGTTCCTCTCTTTTAGCACCTCGAAGGAATGGCCTCAAACTGTGCTGGGAAAGAGCTCCATTTCACCCTTCCTTCTGTTGTACGGAATGCTGCCGAATTAGCTCAGGTGTTTACCAGGAAAACAGTTTTAGCCCCCATACGATTTGAAGCAGAGGGCCCAAGGGAATGCTTGGTAGGACTGTGCCCCAAGACCTGTGTCCCGAGTTTTCCTCCATTGCTCGAGGAGTGTCCCAGCCCCAAGAGCCTCAGGGCCATCCTCCAAGCCTGGCTTCTCCTGCGTGTGGATGATTAATGCAGGCAAAGACTGCAGGACCGCGCCTCCTGCACCAAAGCAGGGTAGGCGGTTGATTGCCAACTATTTGAGGAACACTCTGCTGAACGGCGTTGTCACAGTACAGGTGGCTGAGCATAAAATGTTTGTCACCCTGACAAGTATTTTCTCCTGCCTGGATCCGACTGCAGCATCACAGGCGAAGTGAATTCACTTTCACTTACAAGCAGAGGGCTAGGCTGTCGATTTCTGCATAACTCCATGTCACTCGAAAGCGGCTCTGTGCCTTGTCTCTGCCTTTGAGGCCTCTGATGGGCAGGAGGCTCTCCACTGCCGCGGATCTCGGCATGCTGCGCAGCCTGACTTCAGCACCGAGTTTCTCCAGCAGCTCTCGGACTTCATTTGGTCTCTGCATGAGCAAGTCCCACTGCTGACAAAGCCCTGCACTCTCTCTTTAAACGGGGCGTCAAACCCATGACCTTCTGGCTAGTTGCCTTCTCCCCTCACTCACTTTTTCTCGTTCCCTTCGTGGTTCCTCTGTTTCAGGCAGGCATGCTTTCTGATCTAATATCGTGCCTGGGCAATTTCAAATGAGGAAGTGCTTCAGCTGAATGAAACGGAGATTACTGATTTTCTCCTGCTCCCACAGCAAGAGCAGTGCACAAACACACAGCCCAGCCCCGCTCCCCTGAACGCCCGCTACTAGTGACGCCATGTCACTTTTGCACGTGGTACATGGACACGGCTTTGAGGTCCTTCTCCGAATTATTTTACAATTAGGGGAAATTTCACATCATCTCTCTCTTTCTCTCCCTCTACTTTCTTCCTGGGTGGTAGAGACAAAACTTCTCCCCGCCTTTGCTAGGCGGATCGCTCGTTATTAATGACTCGTGTCGTCCTCCTTGCCTGTTTCTTGGTGCTCTGCTGTTAGCTCAAGGCTGTCTGCTCCTCCCTCCAGAGACAGCTCTCAGGACATCGCCTCCTTGGGTTTTTGTCTGAATCTTATCACCCAAAGTAGAATTTCAGCCTGACACTCGTTTGCCCCAGGTCAAGCAAGTTGTCCTTCCCCAGTGCCGGCCGCCACCAGCCCGCGGGATGGTTGCCCCTGCTGTGCTGGTCTCAGGACAGCATCCAGTAGACATGGTGCCAGAGGGACAGGAAGCAGCTGGATCCCTCCAAGGCACGCCATCCCTGACAGGACACTGCGGGGTTGGAGCTAGGAAGCAGCAAGACAGAGATGGTTTCCAAATGTCTGGAGACTCCAGCAGTCCTCCCATGGGCAGGATGAGAGGTTTCCAGCATGAAAAGGCCGGAGGTCCCCTCAAAGCCATCTCTGTCAGCAGAGGTGTGGGGTAAGGTTTCAAAATCTGTCCTTTTCCCATCCCCTTGGCATTTACAGCACGCTTTACTGGCTGGAACCTGCATGGGGAATGCAGATCCATCAGGTGTGGTTTTGTGCCCCCTTGGTGTGGGACCTGCATGACATTCATTTGTTATCGGAAGGAGCAATGCTTTCCAAAAGCTTTTAAAAGATCCTCTCCTCACTTTTGCTTCCCGTGCACAGCCGTACACTTTACAGGATCCTTAGGAGAAGTGGCGTGAAAGGTGGAAAGATTTATACGTTGAGAGAGCACGCTAAGCAATTTTTGCTTGTAGAGGCTATCCTCAACATCATACTGCAATCCAAACCTGGTTTTAAGCGGAGCAGTGGTGGGCAGAAAGACCTTGACCTCCTGGACCCATTACTGTCTGTTTGACTCTTTTGTACGGCAACCCATATATGTCAAAACCTTTGAAACCATCTCGAGTAAAAATGCTAAAAATGCCCGTGGTGGTGATGTACGTTACACAGTGGTGTCTGGTAAACAGCAATGAAACTGTGACGCTGCCAAACTGAAAAATCGTATCCAAGCCAAAGAGATTTTCTTCTTTCCAAGAAATACTGCAGCACTGCCTTAAGAATGTCTCTAGGAACATCTGTGCCTCATGGGTAGCCCTCTGAGCTATAAATCCTCGAAAGACTCAGTTTTGCTCTGGGATGAAGAGCAGATGACAGAAAGCTACTTGTCATTTTCTAATTTTAGCACAGAGATTTCTACTGTAGCCACTGTACCAGCTCTGATCTTCCGAGGCAAGAAAGTGCCTCACCTCCTCCGAGCACTTACTGCTCAGCAATACACAACTTGGTGACCCTCTTCTTCTCATTGGGTTTATATTGTTTACGCTTCTCCCCAACACAGCTTGGATGGTTTCCCGTCTGCCTTCCAAATAAGAAAAAAAATTGCAAAATAGTGTGTGTAGGCTGCATATATTATTTTGTATTTTTTCCTGATGTCAGCAGGTTCTCCAAACAAGCAGCAAGCGGCACTCCAGTTTCCTCCCAATAGGAGATCAGACTGGCTTAACTCAAAACTCAGTTCTGCACATACCTGGAAATGGGATTTAAGAAAGCAAAAGTCAGACTTGGCCACAATTAGACACTGGCTTGGTATTCGGCACCAAACAAATACAAACTCGAGAGAGCTGGTTAACTGGTGTGTTCTTGAAACCCGGGCTTGGGATTTGGCAAGAGATCTCCTTGCAGCTGCTCCAGCTCTTTCAACAGCCCTGCGTTCGGGCGGGCTGGCTGGCTGAGAAGCTCTGCCGTAGCCTCTTGTCCCAAGGGTTGAGTCTTCCAGCCTAAAGAGTGGGAACAGAATAAAGTGCGGCACGTGGACAGCTGAAATGGGGCTCCTGGCTGTCGCAAAAATACCGAATTAATGTTGCACGCTACAGCTGATCCAAGGGTACGGTGATCCCACAGCAGCTGATGGATGCTGTCTGTAAGGGAGCGGTAAATCTGTGTACGAAGCCACAAGAGGAGCCTAATTCAAACCCCTTCATGCAAATATAGGAACTCTCAATCATCAGTGGGCATGTGGGTGTTCAAAGCATGACTTAGTGTGAGGCAGCACTTGGAGACAGAAGTGGAAAGAGGAGTAAATCTGACACGACTTTGCACCAGGGGACTGTCTTCCCTGTTCCTCTGTCCCCTTAGTAATTCAAACAATTCTGGGAGCCGGGCTGATGCCTGGTTGACTGTCTTCCCTTATGCCTTCCTCTGCCTCTCCGGCTCCTTCAGACGGTTCAAAACGCCTCAGGCTGCTCCTTCGTTTATCACAGACCAAAATGTTCCTTTCTTACTAATCAGGGTGGGAGCTAGACTGATTGCTCCTCTTTCAAACTGCCTTCTTCCTCCACCACCAGCAAGTTTGCCAGGGAACTCTTGGTGTCCCCGGAGTGTGTGTTCACCACTCAGCTGCTCCTAAAAGTTATTGTGCTCATAAGGATTTTGTAAGCGGTGACGACTAGTTCAGATCCCATCAGGGCCCATTAGCAACGACTCTAATGGATGTTGGCAGATTCGGGGAGAAAACCAAATATATTCACACCAAGAGCAGAAGGCTCTCGAGCTCGGTGAGAAATGTTTGATCCCTTGCAGTTTCAGGAGATTTGTGTGGCGCAGAGGGGTGAGTTCATGGCAGAGCAGAGCCAATGCAGTCCACAACTGACAGTTCACAACATTGATTTTAATATGATAGTCACTATGAATATTTGCAGTTAAAAAAAAGTTTTGTTCAGCTGCCTTGGACCTTATTCATACCTGCAAAGGCTTCTCATCCTGACCTGCTGCTGCTTAGCATTCACCGGGAACTAACTGTGCGCAGGGGTACACGGCTCAGGAGAATCCGACGGGGGGGGGGGTTGTGTTTGGGATCTCAAAGCACTTTGCAGCCAACGTAGCTATTGAAAGGTGTAGTCTGACAATTATTTTTTAGCACTGTAAAATTATACATGCCCGTGAGGTATTTTGTCAATTACATACTGAAAGAATCCTTAAACGACCACAAAGAGCAGTTACAGCCCTTCTCCCTCTGTCTTCATCACAGATGACTTGTTAAAAGGTGTGGCAACATGGATGATTATTGTGTACTAGCCCAAAGGGCTAGTAAGAGTTGCAAATTTACAGATGGGTGATTTCGAGGTGCTGGTCTCTTCCAGTTACTTCAAAATGCGCAGGAGCATAAAGCCAAGAAATGAAGGTATTTTCACAGAACATTCATTGCACACCATTCTGTTAACCATGTAAAGCTTAACGACTGACTCTGTGGGGCCATGCTGCCTTTAAATGTCTTTAAATCAAGATAAGACTGCACCAGTCTCAAAAACTTAAGACAGATAAATCTTAACCAAAACTGCGTAATCAACGCAGTGCAAATCCTATGCCGTTCCTATGAGCTGGGGCTCTTTTTTATATTGCTGGAACTTTTTTCCTCCTGAAGTGAGGAATATGTATGATTCTTCCTCCAAGTGCAAGTCAAAAGCTACAAATAGCTGCTTGATAATCCTGAATTTCAGCTGTCCCCAGATATGTGGAAAGAGGGTTCATAGTTGCAGTTCCACATGATTTTTGAACTCCGGAGCTTGGTAAGCCGTAAATCTAAATTAGAAATAGTAATACTGAAAAATGAAAGGGTTTTCCTGACAAAAGCAGAAATCCTTCTCAGGTTTCTGTGTTTCAGATTCATAGATTTTTTTCAAGGCCAGGAGGGAGGATGAGGCCAACTGGTTGGAAAAATGCTGTTATTTAGTCTGAAAAAATGTATAAAGATCAGATGCTGAGTCAGCAGGACTTGAGCATCGTTAGAAAACTTTTTCTGCAGAGGTAACATAAGAGCAGCCGCAGGTGGTCCTGACTGTGCCTGGCGCTGGTCTAGTTACCGGCTATACCCAGGACATGGAGAAGAACCGCAGTAGCTCCGTTCATACGTACCCCTATCCCAGGATTTGCAAAAGGCCGGGGGTCTGCCACCTCAAGAAACGCAGTGGGGCTACCGATTTCTGTTTAAATCCAAAGACTGCAGCACTCTCAGTGGGACCCGAACACCAGCCTCAAAACCACAAGGCTGCACAGGCTCTCCAGCTGGTATTTACCCTACAGCACAATAATTGGGGATTCCTTTTCACGCAAGAGATGCTTTAACAACTGCAATGAAATGCACTGTACCCGGGGGCACACACTGGTGCTAGCAAACGTACACCTGGGGAAGACCACAGAGATATTACCTTTTGGCATGATTTATACCACTTTAAATACTGGTGAGATCCTAAGTAATTTGGAAACAAACAGTGCGAAAAGGAAGGCAGAATTCGCTGTCCTGAATTATGGAGGGATCGTCGGCCACAAAATGGTGTTACTGTCTGCAGCTGTGCTGGAAGCATGTCTGGTCACTGCCTCTCTCCCAAAATACGAAACTCAGGTCCTGTTCAGATTAGGGGGATCATTATAAATACTGAATTTATTTGTGTTATTCTGCATTTTTTTTCCCTCTGTGATTTGTAATTATTACAAAATTGATTTTCCTGTTCTAGCATCGTACAGGTACTTGCACCAACTCTCTGAGTGACAACGCCATGTAATGTGTAAGACTAGAAAAATCAGGTTCCTAATCTGCTACCTTACAGCACACACATACACTCCTCAGCAGAAGAAAATGGACATTCCTTTCTTTTATATGGAGAAATCCTGCCCAGTGCTCTTGCTATGGTGCTCAGGAGAACCATAATAATATTATTTGCATAATAACGATGTGAGTGCCTCTTGCAGGGAGGAAAGGTGTTAAAGGCTTTACTCGGGAAATTCCCACCAAGCCATCCTGCTTTTCTAAAACGAGGATGCTGGACTGCAAAATGCAAGGGAGTCGCTAAGGTTCTGGAAACCCTCTAGCAACCTTGTTCTTCTGCACCTACTTTCAACAGCTGTGGTTGGGATGTGTCCATGAAAACAGTTATCCATTACAAAAGAAAGTGCCCCATGTCATCTCTAAACCATCATCTGTCTTCTCATCTGAAAACAAGTGGTGATTCATCACCAGGTTTGGTGACACACGCTGTTTAAGGGGTATGGTCAGAGGGAGGGGTGGCATTGTCCTGGAGATGCTACCTGAGACATCTACATGTCATCTTGAAAATACCAGACTTCCCGTCTATTTAGTTTCCCTCTGATGAAAGGCTACATCCTCCACTGTTATTTTAAAAGCCGTTTGCCGCCATCTGAAACACAAGGCCGAGACAAAGGATGCCCTTAGTCCCCTCTTTTGCTGATACTTACTTTTGGGCAGGCTCATTAAGTGCTTTGTCTCGGTTTCCATATTCTTGCAAAACCCAGCCCTATTCTGCACATAATGCAGACTAATTATTTGTACAGGGACATGCAGTGCTTAACGTCACCTTCCTGACTTCAGCTGAGGATTCCTTACGTAGTAATAGCTGCACCGCGTTGGACCAAAGATCCCTTTGGCAGCAGTTGGTGGCAAGCGCTTTAGGGGATGGAGTAAGAACCAGGAGCACGTGCAGGAGTATTTCCACCAAAACACCAGCTCTGTGGCTCCTGAAGATGTCTGTGTGTGAACGCTTCTGTGCGTTAACAGGCCCTGAACAAGATAGTTTCCTGTTGAGGACATTTGAATGATGGGCCTCCAGTGGCCAGCGGCAATGAGTTCCGCAGCTGAATTACGAACCAGATGAAGAAATACTTTGTTATTTTAATTTTAAACCTGCCACCCAGCAATTTCGTGGGCTGTCTCATAACACTGCTGGATGAGGATCAGCAAATACACCTTCCCAGTCTTACTGACCTTACTGAGGCTGGGGAGCTGTAGCCTGTTTAATCTCTCCTGGCTGGGACGCCTTTACATAACGTGGGTCATTCAGCTGCCCTTCTCTGTACCTTTCCTAGCTTTATTGTTTTGCTACTGACAGTATTTTACCTTGTAGTGGAACTTGGAAAACCATGCATCAGAAAACAGCCCTTTCCTTTGAAAGGGCATTTAAAACTGGGTAACACCATCTGGACTTAATCACTTCTTGCTTCTGACAAACTAACCTAAAGAAAAAATGCTTGAAAATGAATGGCTTGTGACAACCGAGGCACAGCACCGGCTGCCCCTGATGTTCTGCGCCTGGGTTCCCACATTGCCTTCACACCGACAGAGGCAGGAGATCAGAGCTGCAATTCCTGCAGGCTCCCTCTCCGTCCAAAGTCTCGGCTAGGCGTGTGGTTCACCAAATCCCTCTCAGTCTAGCGGCAGGGCAGCTGGGAGTCTGGCAGTGACTTGGGTTTCTCTCTGCATACAGATGAGGTTTTTCAGAGTCTGGAAAACAAGTGCACTAGCTGGGGCAGCCACTAGCAGTTGGGCAGACCTCTGCCCAAAATGGGGCTGGTTTCTTCTCCCTTCCCCTTCCCTTAGTGACACTGGTCCACCTGACCTGCTTGCACAAATCTCCAGAGGTCCCGCACCTCACTCCTGATTTTGTTTCAATTTTACTTCTCAGTGCACAGAAAATTTGTGTTGTCGCTTACAAGTACATCCCTCTTTTTCGTTTCAGATCTCTGGGAATGGCAAAGAGAGAAGAGCTGGAGATGCAAGACAGACTCTAGTGGCCAACGTGGAAAAATATAGTCGTCCCTGATGAATGAGAGCATGTTTTGGTGTTTTACCCATCGTAAAATAAGGACTCGCCACTGTTTCTCTTGTTAACAGCTGCTGGGCTGCACAGTGAGTATGAGAGACAGAAACTAAACCCGAGACTTCCTCTGCTTTTAGCTACGCATGATGCGTTCCACCGTAGGCAACGGTAATGGTTATTTAGTTATCAGTATTCACCATCGGTAACTGAAACTGTGTATAAGTCTTCTGTAGGCCAGTCTCAGCGTCACCACTGCAGAGACTCACCTAACAAAGGAGTGAAGACTGCAGGGACAGTAACACGCCTCCTAGTCCTGGTGTTGTGGTTTGCAACAGCGGCCAGACCTTAGATGGGTCCTCTAGGCTCCGCTGTGGATATGCACTAAGGGACAGCCAGCCCCCAAGGAGGTTTCATAAATATTCTTTTTTTAAAAAGAGCAAAGCATGCAATATTATCACCTTCAACCTACAATGTAGGCAGCCCCACCCACCAGGAAGGTGTGAACTGCCTTCTCCTCCCCAACCCATCCACGCAAGGACTGTGAGTGAATATGATGTTTTATCCCTATTTCGTGCCCAGCTAAACATTGGCAAGAGCAAATGCATCTCCGTCAAAAAGTGTCAACTGCTGTTTGACAAAGCTAGGACTACTCACCAGACTGTCCATTTCTCCACCAGAACAAGCTCCTGAACACAGAGCTTTGCAATGGTTAGTCTTTGGCTGGCTGTCACAGAAGCAGCAAAGCTTAAAACTGTACTAGAGCAGAGCCAGGGGGTGTGAAATACACTCTATTTTGGTTAATTAGTTAATGTTTGCATGAACTAATTTTCTGGAAGAAAAAAGAGTGCCAAGTACAGTCATTATGATCAAGAGTCTTTTATTTCTTCAAGTCCTTGCCAATAATGCTTTTGGTTTTGTTTTCAGGGCTAAATTAAGCACTTTTGTAGTTCTGTTAGGGGAAGGTTAAGTATAGCCAAGCAATCTTGCTTTTCAGGTCAGTCCTTCCAAGTTTGGTTTGATTTTATCTGGGCTTTGTTATACAGCTGGCTCTGTTCTGGTTGAAAAGAGCAGTTGAAGCCCTCTTTGCAGCTAATGACCTTTCCCTGGGTTTAAGCCCCACATTTAAGATAGCGGAAAGAAGTGACCCAGAAGAGAAAGACATTTCATTAATTGGACTTTAACAATGTGCAAGATTGAGAACAAAGCTGAAATGCAAGAATCAACCCAAATCTAGACACAAAGGGAAGAGAGATGAAATTACTAAAGATAAACACGGTCTCTTTTCTAGAGAAGAGGCTGGGTTTTTTGTTTTTTTCCCTGAAACATGATGCACACAGCACTTTGTGTGTTTGATTAAGACCTTCATGAAAAAATACTAGAGGAGGCTCAGCATGAGACTAGTTATTAGGGAGGGGACCTGCTTAAAGAGTAAATGTTAACAGACTGGGATAAAGAGGAACTTTGGGGACGGAGAAAGGATCTGCTGAAGTTTCTTTATGGCTCCAGCCTAGAAATGTGGTATATTAGGTTGTGATTCGTGTCAAAAGAAATGGAGAAGAGCTGCTCTCATGCTGTTGTGCTGGAGAAAACTACAGCAGCCATGGCCCAGAAATCTCCCTTCTCAAGGGCCCTTCTTGCAGTTTAGGAATGAAAGAAATGGGACAGTGATGGGATTGTGTGAAAGAATTCACCCTCAAGACAGGGTATTTGACTTGGTTGTAAAAAAATCAGAGACCAAAGATAAGGGCACTAGAATTGAGCAGTCTCATTAACGCCACTGATTGAATTGTAATCTGTGTTGCAGGTTTCTTTAAATGTCTGAAAGTATGTAATGAGGCAACTTCCAGGAAAGATGTGACAACACAAAACAACCTCTTTCCAGCAAACGCAGTTGAAATGCAAAGTAGGAAAGAAAGGGCATGGTGATGTTCCTGTGCCGAGCTAGAGCTAGCGCCTTCCTTGCGCACAGTGCAGTACCTCCTCAGGCAGTATGGCATTTCTGTGTAGCTGCGCGTCATTTTACAACATCGCAACTGAATCATCCACCGAGGCCAATTTTAGCATTTGGAAGCACACATATTGGGAGCGCCCCGTTAGTATTTACAGTCCTTGCGTGGTTGAAGACATTGCGAGTGAAAAGCTGCTTAAAACAAAGGATTGCTTTCACAAAGACAGAGATGTCATGGGCCTGCCTTGGGCTGGGGACATGTTTAGGTGCTAATCTGCGGAGTACTACCTGGGTGTATCATCCTGGTAGGAGCCCCAATGTGAGGGAGCTGGGATTGTTCAGCCTGGAGGAGGCTCAGGGGAGACCTTATTGCTCTCTACAACTTCCTGAAGGGAGGTTGTAGTGGGCTAGGGATCGGCCTTTTCTCCCGTGTAGACAGTGATAGAACTAGAGGCAATGGTTTCAAATTGCGCCAGGGGAGATTCAGGCTGGACATTAGGAAATATTACTTCTCGGGAAGGGTAGTCAGGCACTGGAATGCACTGCCCAGGGAGGTGGTGGAGTCGCCGACCATGGGGGTGTTCAAGAAACATCTGGATGTTGTGTTGAGGGATATGATTTAGTTGGGAAGTATTGGATATGGTTGGACTGGATGATCTT
>WKFP01011113.1:0-39119 GCA_011057875.1 Pterocles orientalis
GGAACAGGGGCAGAGCCGGGGCTGCCGAGACTCCCATGAAGACCAGATGACGAGGTGCTGGGGAGCTCTTCTGCCTCAGATCTCTCTGGGCTGCTGGAAGGGGCTGGGCTGGGAGCAGGAGACGCCTCCTGGGATGCAGTGGGACGAGGCGCATCTCTGGGGCTGCCCTCCTGCTCCTCGGCATCCTCCAGGCCCATCCGACGTCGGGCCTCCCTGCCGCACCGGTCCAGGGTGGTTTCAATCAGCCGGCGCACAAAGCTCCTCGTCTGAGTGCCCAGGGAGGCCCGGAGCAGCCGGAAGAGTGTTTCCTCATGCAGGCCAAAGAGGTGCAGGTTGGACAGGACCTGCGCAGCTGCCATTTCCCAGCGGCGAGCCCCAAAGATCAGCTCCAGCTCCTGTTGCAGCCAGGGCAGCAGGGGCTGGAGCAGAGCTGGGTCCTCTCGGAAGAGGAATGCCCAGATGTGGGGACGGAGGCTGCCCACAGGAGCTCTGGGCACCAGCCCCACAGCTGACAGCTGGAATACTGCAGGGCGATGGACAGCGGGGGTGGCTAGATGGTAGACGACATCTGATGGTCCTTCAGGTGGTGCGACGACATGCTCTTTGAAGTCGTCGTCCCCCCGCACCGAGTGCAAGATGGACGTCACCCTCCGCTTGCAGAGGGGGCACTCGGGCTTGCTGTCAGCCCACCGCAGGATGCAGGGGTAGCAGAATTGGTGGAGGCATGGCATCACGTAGCTGGCCTCCTCCCAGCTGTCCAGGCAGATTGGACAGCGGTCCTCCGCCTCCATGGCCATGCTCTCCACTGGCTGCAGTGGGCTGGGGGGAGCTGGGGCTGTCAAGATGCTCCCCCTCACTGGCGCTGCAGCAGTGGGTGTCTCCCTAGAAAAGGAGGAGAGGCCACGGTCATTGGGTGGCCCAGGGAGGGGTGGGAGAAATGCCCACGTCCCCCAAGAAGGAAACCCTCCCAGCTCCCCAGGGTGAGGTTTCCCCTCCCAGCTCACCTCTGCTGCTGCGAGTGCACCTCCTGAGAGCCCCAGCTGCCTGAACCTGGCAGGGCTGGGGAAGATCTGTTGATGGCTCTGGGGTCGGGTACCAAGAGCTGCAGCAAACAACTCCCGAAGCAGGACACCAGCTCCAAAGGCCTTGCTCAAGACTCTAAACCTCACGACCACGCTCAGCCAGAGTCCGGGCACGAGCCAGCTGTGCTACACTCGACACCCGAATATATAGCAGCGAGGGACACAGGTCACAATCCATCGCCCAGTGACATCATAGTCCATCGCTTGGAGATCTCTCCCTCTATCCCCTGGTGACAACAGAACTCATTGCTTGGGGACTTGCTAACATCATTAACCATTGCTTGGTGACATTGCTGTCCGTCCCTCAGGGATGTCACAACAGGCCATCCTCACCTGCAGCAGTTGCCCCTGCAACACTGCAGCCCCAGCACATGCATCTGTGGTTACCCCAGCACCAATGCCCACTCCATCCCCCTCATCTCCTATTAAGCCAACGAACTTAATACCTTGTATACACTGCAAGAAGACAAGAAACCAAAAGTGAGCAGGACAGTGATTCTCATCTTCTAGTTACAGGGAAAGGCAGTTTCTGTTTAGGATAATCATCCTTCCCCAGTGAATGCGTACTCTGTGCAGCCTTTAACAGTGTCTTGAAGATTGAGATGAACTGCAAAGAAAAAATACAACCAAGGAAGGCTCAAACCCGCCCAATGGCAATACCCTTAATTAAGTAATCAGCTCATTTTTGTTCCATAGCAGCCTTTCGTTGGCCACCGATTGAGGTTTCTCTTTTCCTTTGAGGTCTATCTGTGGATCAAGTAGTAAGGGAATAGGCTTCCTCCATGATATACTGAGCTGCTTCTAGCCAACACCAAGTCCCATGCCTTTTCCCCTCCAAGAGGGTCTGGGAAGTGTCAGATTAGCAAAACTCCACCTGGATTTCTTTCCCAGCAGAATCTCAGGAGAAGATTTGGTATGCTCAAGAGGCAGAATCTTGCAGGACAAGGGGTAACTGCTGTGAGCTGAGAGGGTAGATTTAGATTAGACATTAGGAGGAAGTTTTTTACAGTGAGTATGGTGAGGTACTGCCACAGGCTGCCCGGAGAAGCTGTGGATGCCCCATCCCTGGAAGTGTTCAAGGCCAGGTTGAATGAGGCTTTGAGCAAGCTGGGCTACTGGGAGGTGTCCCTTGCCCATGGCATGGGGATTGGAACTAGATGATCTCTAAGGTCTCTTCCAACCCCAGACATTCTACGATTCTATGAAAAGACCAGCTGGTCATCCCAGTGCTGACACTGGCGCAGGCACCTTTGGCAGACCTGCTGAGAAGCTCGGTTCTCTATTTGCTTTACCCCATGTTCCATGGACATGCTCCCGAGTCAGTCTTTGTCTGCACACATAAGTCGGTCAGCCCACCTGTGAAATGTGTTGTCCATACTGAGGGCTGGGGATAGAGATATTTCATCTATTACCTTTAACTTCTGCCCGTAGGAACATTGAAATTTGCATCTAGTCCACAGAGATAATTTTAAAATTTTAAAAATGGAAATGAAGCAATACTCTTTGGTTATATATGAGCCACACTTGGTGTGAAACACAGATTCAAAATGCTTGTGATTCTTGTTTGTGAACACCCCAAATTTCCTTTTTGGGCTTAATATCTTCTCCCAGCCCTAATGTGCACAGGAACATGAGAAAAAGCTTCTCCCTTTCTCTCATGCAGACTCTTATGCAAAAGCATACTGAGTTATATGACCAAAGGAACTGAGAAACATCCTTTCCTCCTCAACCAATACAATTGATTTTTCCACCCATTGCACTATATTCTCAAATTTGTAATGCTTAGAGACTGGAAAGGAGGTGTGTGCTTGCCCCTTTTATAACAAAATCACCTGTGTCAGCATCATCTCTCTTCACTAATAAATAAAAACCATTAGACAGGAAAATTGATGAAATTAATTGCTCCTATTGTTTGGAGCCAAGGCATGTAGGTACATCTGCAGCAGCAAAAGAATCTCTGAATTATTACAAATTTAATACCTCTGTTGTCAATGTTGCTGCTCTTATCTCTATTTCTATAACTTTGTTTTCTGGTAGCTGACAATATAGATTTTCCCTAAACAGTGTAGGGGTCACATCTGCTACAGTACAATTCTGGGTATTTTGACATCAAAATGCAATGACCTCCTGACTCTCTTGTAGATCTTCATTGCACACACTGCACTGGTCAAAGAAGAGAAGAATACTTCTTCCATTAACCACTTAAAAAATGGAAGATAAATATAGGCAAGGCATATATGTTTTTCTGGAGCATATTGTGGATCTCATCTCTGTGTATCTTTTGTTAGATCTGTTGCCTTGGATATTAACTAAGCTTAAATCTAAACATGGCTGTCCGAGAAATGCTGTTGGTGAAGATGACTGACATCTCCGAATGTTTTGGTTTCAACATGATAATACTGAAGCATTTATCAACCACTAGCACATTGTATCATAAGTGAAATAAGAGACTGATCTTGACTTGCCAAATGGTTTCTATTAATAATGTATTCACAACACTTTGGGGGTTTTTAAGTTCTAGAAACATTTTTGCAGGTGTACAAGTCCATAGTCTGCATTTCAGAAAGGTCCAGACCAACATTCCTCCTTAATCCAGGCCATCACAGCAGCTTTCTTTACATGGGATTGCACTTGCAACTAGGTACTTTCATAGCCACAAAAAATCTGGGAAGTTGGTTTGTTGCTCTCCCTGTGCCAAACCATAAGTTTTTCTGGAAAAGTGTAGTATTATAAATTATAAATTCTGGAATACTGTTTCTGAAGTACTTTGAAAAGCTCTTATGTACAAGTGTACACAATTATAACACCAATTTTGCCACTGCGAGCTCCCTTTTCACTCTCTGAAGTCCATATTGCAACAAAATTAGTTAAAACTAGGTGTGATACTCTTCTTATTCCTACTGAAATGCATATTTTTCACCTCTCTTTATAAAGCTGATGGAGAAAAACAATGCTGAATTTCAGAACAACTGCACATTTGGAAATGGCCGTTCATCCAGATAGCTTTGTAGAAAATTTAGATGGATTGTAGCTTAACTATGTCTTACGCTGACTGTAGCTAGCTGCGGGTTTGATCATGCGTCTGCTTCCAAGATTCTCAAACTCTTCAGTGACTTTCCTGGAGGAGAGAATCGAGACGCTGCAAGAACATAGGTCATATTCACAGAGTTGCAATGTGGCTCTGCCCATTCCCCCCTTCCTAGCTCAGTCCAGCTTACTACATGTGTTGGCAGGCAACGTACTTTCTCCAGTGATGTTGCAGAAAGCCATCAGACACATCCTGCACTACCCACACTATTTGAAGTTCTGGCCCAAGTAATTTGAGGCACTTTTTGTTCCCTGGAATATGAATTAACTCTGAAAGTAGCATGAATGAGTGTTTAATGCGGAAATAACTTTTAGTCTGTACCTGTAAGGAGGATTGAGCTAATATCACTTTGACAAGAAGAATGATCATCACTTAAACCAGCTTTACTAAATGCTGATCTGTTCAGCCTGAGCAGTTCAATGATTCTGGAAAGGGTGTGTTGGGAGGTGCTGGAGGAGAGGGAAGTGGGGAAGAAAAGGTAAACAAGAGAGAAGATGCTGCCTGTCTTATGGCATCGAAAACATTAGCACTTATGTTGTCTGTCTCAAAGAAACAGCTTTTCCCCTACTCTGAAAAAGGATGATAGGTGCCATCTTTTCCAGTCTACACTGACTGCTGAGGCCTGACTACTTAAAGAACAGCCCAGAAGGGTCATATTTTCAGTGGATGAGATCTATCTTGTTATTAAAATGAGATAATGAAGGACATACAGCCATGGGGTTTGGACTGCTGTGCTCTCTGAATCCCAGGATTTTGTTTCCCATTCTGTTACTGCAGTACTTGCACTGCCCTAAATGCAGCTATGTCTGGTGACTCATTCACATTTCTGCTGCAATCAGGTCTTTGTCCTACTCATTTGCAACACCTACAGAGGCCTGTCTCCACTTGAGGGTTTCATGTGCCTCTGTTGGTCAGGTGTGCGATGCCAGGGGAGACACAAGGGAGAGAGCAGCCCACTGTTAGGTAGAATTAAACTACTGGGAACGCATCTCGGCATACAAGATGGTGAAGAGGTTAGTCCTACACACACATTCAAAATCTCATGTGTGTGCACTCTCCTGTACTCTCAACCTGAATCTGCCTGTTTAACTTGTGCCATAACTCTTTGACTTTAGGTAGTACTCCCTTAGTTTCAGAAGCAAAAAAGAAAGGGCACTTCTCTCAGAAAGGTGCTTCTCTTCATCTCTCTCAGTTCTGGGTAGTATTTATATAACATTTGGGCACTTGAACTCACATGAAGAACCTCTCACACACAAGTAGGAGAGTTTAGGTGTTTCTTCGATGTGCTAGAATCACCTGGACTGCCTACAAGGGACACCTGGGCTGGATTGGGCTGCTGTCCCTGTCTGGCATGGGCACGGTTTGCCACCAGTTGAACAGAAGGAATTAAAAGGAAAAAGGGTCCAACTGATCTGTTTGCTGGTCTGTCCTTGTAAAGTGAGGTAGCAACACTCACAAAGGAAACAACCTCCAGCTTTGCTGTAAATCTTCTCTCAGGACAGCACTTATTAGAAATCTTCCCATGACCTGAGTTCCCCAAAAGAAGCCAAAGGTTGTCACAAATTATGGTGAAACATGTCTCATCATGACCCAGATCAAGACGTTTCCAGATTATTGTGTGCTTATACTGGAGGGGAATCAGACAGCAGGCACTCAGTCAGCACGTTTACTTTGACTCCATAGGAGACTTGTCATGACAAGACAAGCTGTTATCAGCTGTTACTAGAGGTAACCTTCTGTCATTGGGTGAGTTTCTTTTGATAACTCCTCCTTGTTTGGTGTTCTTTGTAGCAGCATTTCCTTTAAAACAAACATAATCACACACAACTAAGGGCCAAATCCTCCACGGGTAAAAATTGTATTAGTGCCACTGAACTTGCTGGAGTTTCTCCAAACTGCACCAGCTGAGATGGCAATGAATAAGCATTTGTGGAGTTAGTGATTGGTTTTCCTGCAGAATGCAAAACAATGTTTTTATCTTGCGTTGTTTTCTCTCTTAGTCCTCCACCAAAAGTGACAGCAAATGTCTTCTTACCTTCAATTAAATCAGCAATGGACTTTCATTGTGGATGGTAAATGATTTTAAAAGTATAATTCTTGTAAGATAATGTAAGCCGTAACAAAATCTCTGAAAGCTAACTACCATCTCCCTTTCCAGTTGCTGATATTAATTAAGGTAATGAAAACTCATTCATCATTTGGTCCTCCATAAACATCATATGTATATTTCAGAAGGATTTATACAGCATCTTAAAAACTGTCTAAGTTTCCTTAAGCACCTGTCAGTAAAGATAGTGAGTGATGTAACTGTCTAGGGCAACTCCAAATTCCCATAACATGGAGGAGCCTCCATGCTCCAAATACTCCAGGCACACTCAAACAATGTGTGAACTTTTTAGTTGGTGACATTATGATTTTAACAGAAGCAGAAAGCAGAGAGTGCCATACTGACATCCCACTCTGCATCTAAATGTCAGCAAACAGGTAGGTGCATCTTCAGGCTAGGCTTTTGTCCCCATCTCTGGTAACATTACAATGGGAAAAGGCAAAAAGACTTTGCATTTGCTATCAAGTCTGAGCTATTAGTTTGTTCTGAGAAAGTCCACAATAAATGCCATGTAAGAAGAACATTTGAAAGACTACTCTAAATGTAGAACAAGAATACTGAAATTGTTGGTTTTATTATTCAAACCATGCAGCATTACAGAAGCAAAGTTTACTTGAACTTCTGCCTTAGAAATAGTTTTCTTCTGATGGGAATACTGACCAAAATACCTGGCAGTAGCATTGTTCGTATAGCAAAAAATACTGAAGTACAAAAGTCTTGTGTCTTTTGTTAATAACCTTAAAGAGAATATACTTAACCAATTTAAAAAATATGGCCCTAAATTTCAAAAATTAGAAGTGACTTCCTTTTTGAGGCTTATTTTTTTCCTCCTCTTTGTTTCTATAGTTTCAGTGTTCCACCTCAACGTACTTTACCAATTTAAAAAGGCCCCATTTTCGTGGATGCTTCTTAATCCCCTACAAATGTAAACACTTAAGGTAAATTGTAGAATCATAGAATCATAGAATGGTTTGGGTTGGAAAGGACCTTAAAGATCATCAAATCAAACTTAACAATTTTTGATTGCACAGACAGCTTTTTGAGTCATGGACTTCTTTTCTGTGTATTTTATACTGTTCCAGCGTGATGGAACGTGGTGTGTAATGGGGCCTCCTGCAGGCTACAGCAATGTTATAACAGATGACAGCATCATTTAGAGGGAAAGCTGTTGCTCTCTGGGCCTCAGTTTTACTGCATTTGACAAATGTTTCACAGCAAATAGGGAAGATAGTCTGACCCCTGTCAGACATTGTGCTTTTTTCCCTTTACTTCTACAGCCTGCTTGTTTGGAAATGCTAGAGGCCCATCAGCATCTTCAGACATAAAGGGTCTGTGGCCTTCTCTGAGATTTCTCAGGCAGAAGGTGGGAAGACACAGATTTTGCACAGTAGTGGGAGGAGGCATGCTCTTGGATGGATTGCTTTGGGAAACATAAAAGCCATCCAGACACAAGGCTTTGGAGTCAAGGACATCTTGCAAAGACTTTTGCTGTTCAGAGCAAAAGGGACACTTTAGAGGACCTCTGTCATCCACAACATAGAATGACTCATACCATGGCAGGCACGGCTCGGGGATAGTCTTTCTGTTTCCCCAGCCTGGGCACCAATCTAGCATAACCTAAATCCAGCCTTAGTGTGAAGTTCAGAGCCAAATGTAAATCCATGTGCTTCCTGTTTGCTTTTAACTTTTTCAGAGCAGTGAGGAGGTTTCCTTGCAAAGATTTGATGGTGTTGTCTAGTCAGCACAGTTTAAGGGCTTTCCAATGTGGAGGTATTGTGAAATGTTATTTGGCCCACTTTGTGGGTGTTTATATGTACCTACCCTTATGATTTATTTCTCACCAAATTATAATTGCCAGTAACAACGTCAGCCGTCAATAATTACCAGTAACAATGTCAATGTCTCAACTACGTGGAAATTACCTCTGTGCTTTTACAAGGTGAGAACTTGGAGTTTAGAATGAAACTGGGTGGCTCAGGTGGTTTTCCACTTTGGTGTTAATCTTCACCTGCATAGTTCAAAATGAGTAAGATTATTTGTGTGGAAAGAAAACCATACTTCATGTTCTCAGATGTAATTTGTAGTCCATCACTGAGAATTCCTGATGGTCTCATGGACTGTAGAAGAACAGCAGTATGACAGCTGGTGGCATGGGTTAAGAGAAATAAGAGGCAGGTGTCCTTTCTCTTCTCCAGTATATACAGACTGTGTGCTTCAAAGGCGTGAAAGTATTAACTCAGACTAGATCTGAGTGCAGGTCTTTCTTTCATCTCTGAGAAGACTTCAGTATTAACTAAATGTATGCCTGTGTTCTCCAGGAGCTATGGTGAAGGACAATCAGGCTTGCAGCATACAAAAAAAGCAGGCACCTGGAGTTTGTGTCACCTACAAGCAAAGAGAGAAAGAAATGAGGAAGGAAAACTTTGGGAGGGGAGAACAGTGAAGCACCAGAAAGTAAAGGAACAGGTATTCTTCTTTTACACATAGCTACTAGCAAGAAATAGGCGTACGATTCTTTCAGGATCATCATTGCACTGACTCTAAGGGTTACAGACATGTCATCTTGTGTCAGGAGCCTTTCCTGAGTTATTCTAAGTATTTATACTGTAAGGTGTTGTGCAGTCCCTAACTGGTACCTTGGAATCTACAGACCTCTCTCACATAACAAAAGGTAATAACTGCTCATTCATACTCATCATTCACATTATGTGTGTCCTGGCAAGAAGGGACTTTTGTGTGTGAATTCAGGTAACCACAGTCTTATGTACCACAGCTTTCACATGAATTGCAAGAAGTCTGTTGTTGTAATTTACAAGTTCTTTGCTGACCTGTAAGCCAATTCTTCCTTTTGGTTTGTACATTGTGTTCCTCCTCTGGACAGTACATTCTGTGGTTGTGAAAGACATTCAGCTTTTAATTCCTCGTTACTCCTAGACAACATACAAACAGGGGTTTTTGATTATAGTCTCTTCACAGATTGATGCTGACTACAGCAGGCTGGGAAAAAAATGGTTCACATACATTGCTGAAGTGGAAGCTAACCATTTTTTAATTTATTTTCTCCTTTCATATTTTCCTCATTAAAATGAAGAATTAAAAAAGAATTACAATGGAAACATTTTACTCTAAAAAGACACCACCTTCCTTCTTCCTCCCCTAAAAGGGAACAGATTTAACCAAAAGGATCACATCTATCACATATAAGTTTTGATGGAAAAAAAAGCAATTACAGAAGGAAAAAACCAGTATTCCTCTCTGCTTTCTTGCAGGAGGAAGACATACCTCAGTATATCCCTCTTCATGAACATCCAATTAGAGTGTCTTCAAGAAATTCAGTGAAAGATTAAGAGTCTCTTTTGCCTATTCTATGGGAAAAGAGATAAAATAATATTCTGCAGCCCCTTTAGTCCGCAAAAAAGGAACAAACATCGTTGGTTGTTCTGCCCATCATACTAGGAGAGAATTTATCTTCTTCTTGCACAGATGGAAGCACCTTTCAAGTCTTCCTTTTCTCACTGTGTGGTACAGGAACTGAGCTTCTCCAAACGCCAGGCCACAAAGAAATGCCTCTTTCACAAAGAAGAAAAAGACAATGTCATCGTGGAGGCAAGTGGCACAACTCTGCTTAACATTAGAAAAAACACCTTGTCCTTTTTTGTGGTGGAACAACACATACATGTGTTGAAATGAAAAATGTGGTGTGGGAGGAAAAAAGGAAATCCCTCTTGGCCTTCGTTGTAACACTTCTAGTGAGGAAGATCACCATCATGTTCAGATCTTAGTGGATCTGGTTTTTGACAATGTTTAATTCCTTGTGCATTCAAGAAATACACGGCCAAATTGAAGCAGTCTGAGAAAGGACTCAAACACAGAACTCCACCCACTTCCTGGTAGGAAGCTTCCTAAATCTCCTGTGCTTCTCTGGAGACAAGAAAGGGCAAAATCCCAGTCCCAGAAAGAGCAAGACACATTTTTGGTTACTGTTTAGAGTAGGCAGGTATTCACAGTCAAATTTGTGATTTGCCCTAAATTTCAAGTCTTGAGAAAAATATATCAGCACAGATCATCTTAAGAGAGGACAAAGTGACGAATACACACACAGAAGAAAGTTTAGTTTCATCATATACAGAGGAAACATTTGTCCTGGAAGAATATTCATAACTATCAGAAGATAAATCAATGTTTTCCTTCTTTTCTCTCTAAACAGCCACTTCTACTTTGTACGGATGGAAAAAAAACACAGAGGAAGAAAAGAACAAAACTGAAACTGAAACTAAGATTGCCTACAATTGTCTTTTGTAGGCAACATCTGGGAAGCTTGCTAGAAAATCTGTGTGTTTGTCACATCTCAAGTTACATGTTTCATGTTGCTTGATAACAGGTATCAACGTTCCCTTTTATGTTGTGTTTCCTTCTGTATGCCCTGTTTATAAGATATTTATTATTGTGACACCAGAATCCCATCACTGAACAGCTGTCATGTGGTCTGTCTCCTGAGTAAACACTCTTTTACAATCCTAACTTCTCCTAAATAGATCAATATTTGATTTGTACTCAAAGGGATTAGGACATGGAAAAGTCTTTTTAAAAGCCTGCTTATCTTCCCAGGGTACAGACACACCTCAAAACACTGTAGGGAAAAGCAAAATCATTGACAGAATGAGGGGGAAAATAAAGAAAAAAAGGAAACAAAGAGAGAGAAAAAAACCTCTCATATCAAAACCTGCTGAATGTTCTTTGCAAATGACTTCACACTGAAAAGTTTGGGTTAAAAAATAAAAAGGCATTTTGTATTTGCATTGTAGAAACTGAACAGCTCTTTGCGTAAAACTGCTTGCCTCAAATACCTTCTCTGAAACACCTGAAACATCTCCCGCCAGAATCAAGAAAATGTCAAGCTTGCAGCAACTCTACTTTCAAGTGTCGTGCTACTGCTTAAGTTCTTTTGGGGTCACTGTGAACAGAATCTTGAACAATCTTTGACTCTTAGAGTCTGGACATCCAGTTTGTCTGAAAAAAACCTCCCCTTAAAAACTGAGATTATCCACTGTAAAAGCATATTTTAAGAAGCTGATAAACAGATGGTGAATAGAAAAGGGTTTGCTGCTTATTTAATCTTTTCAAATACATCTCACTGTTTGTCAACAGGCTCTGTGCTTTTCCCAGCTTACAGTCTTGTTGCATTCCTATTGTCAAGACTGTGAATGGCAGCAACTAAGACTCCTCCTCACACTGCCTAAATGGCAATAGAAAGCAAAGGATTATGGAGAATTGGGTCCTGCACAGAGCTGGTGGCAGCTACCTGAAGGCAAGAAAGGAGTACATCATGCTTCCAAGCCTATTACTCAAATGCACAGCTTTTTCAGCAAGCACAAGCAAAAACCAGCAAATGCTAATTGAACATCTGGCTCACAAATATATCTTTTGGTACCATATTTCCTGCACATACTATTACATGAAACATTTTTAGTTTGCCATTTAGGAATGCCATGGCTGGCAGAAGACTGACTGCTCACCTCAGGTCGGTATAAAATTTCCAAGTGATATTTCAGCAGCTTTACAGCAACAAATACATGGCTGTATTGGCTGGGCTCTTTGGTTTCAATGATGGTGGGACTGGCATTCAGTATTCAGACAGACAATGTCTTTGTCTTAACAGCCAAGGTTAGATCTGGAAGAGTGGAAGGAAAGCCTGTGCTCAAGGACAGCAGCATGGTCACCTTTCCCTGGCTGCTTTCCATCCAGACAGCCTACCGCATGGGCTGATGCCTTGTGTTGGCCCTCCCCAGGTGCAGGACGCTGCAATTCCCTTTTGTTGAACCTCTTGCAGTCCCTGCCTTGGCAAGGTGTCACCCCAGGGTGATGCAGAGAGCAGTACAAAGTCATGAGTCTGCACAGGAGGAGGGATTTCATCCATTTTGAGAAATATACCATAAAAATTATATTGCTTCATAGGACCAGTGATTTGACTGAAAACCATTCATTGGAAGCTAGATATTGTTCTTCCTTAGTGTTACAGTATATTACTTGCTAGGCATTTTCTTTGCCAAAAGCATTGACAAATGTATGGACTCTAAGCCTTACTTTTCCTTTGGCTTCTGCTAGGAAGCTGCCCCACTGCTCACCATCCCAGGACTGGCCTCCTCCTCACCACACCCTCTGCTCCCACGTCCCAGGGCTCTGCTCTCCTGCCAGCCAGCACTGCCCGCTGCAGCCTTGTTACGGCGGCTCCCAAATCCCTCCTCCTGCATGGAGTCATGACTTGGTGCTGCTCTCTGTGTCACCCCAGGGTCTAACCCTGCCCACACTTTCATAACAGTGACAAATGCACCACAGCCACCTGGCCAACAGGGAAAGTGCAAAAACCCTACTCTTACCTGGCCATGGCATGATCTGTCATAGCAAGCCTGAGCAGCCTCTGCTTGGAGGTCTTGGAAAGTCAGTACTAGTAGCAACAGCACTGCCGTATTCCTGGGCTGCTGGACACAAGCGATAGGATGCAGGGGCATGCCACTGAGGGAGGGCACTTTTGCAGTTTTCAGGTGAGGAACAGGGACAGGAGATCAGGTGAGGCTCAGGGTCACGGAGGACCAGAGGCACAAGCCTCTGGTGAAAGGTGTGAAGGCCTTGCACCAAACGCTTTCCCAGGGCTGCTTTGCTTTGAAGAAGGGGTGTTGTTCATTAGCAACGTGTACAGCCAGGTGTTGTCAGGAACTCCGTTCCCATTCTTCCTTAATCCTTGGAAAGGACTTGGAAGCACATGTTTCCCTGCAAGGTGTGGGCTTCCATCTTAAATCATGACAGCCTTGGGCATGCCTTGAGGCAGCTTCCCTGAAACCAGAGAGGAACACTATTGAAAGCCAATACTCAGTATCTTGGCAATTCATCTGACTCCATGTTGGGAACAGAATCGCATTCTGGTTTTGCCCTTGTCCTCCCCTGAGGACAGGGGTTTTTCTTGGCATAGTGCAAACATACAGAAGAGAATACAACAGAAATGTAAAAGGCGAACTTACTCTTGATCTTGATACTTTTGAGTATGCATACCGAACGGATAGGCAAGCCAAGACAAGCAGCATTTTGTCAAACAACCAAGGAGAAGGTGTTGGACACTTCCCCTTGAAGTTGGATGCTCTCATTCAATTCGGAGCCCATTCAGATTCAAGGCAGTGCAGACAGAGCTCAGAAATGTATTTCCCCAAGAGAATGTTCTACTGTTGGTAGCAAACTATTTAAGGATGTGATTTAGCTCTTTTCTGTTGGGCCACTTTTGAAGCATTGATCATTTTCTTTACCAAAAAATGCCTCCGAATAATGATGATAGCAAATACACTAGTACATGAATAGAGTGTTCATGAGAAGTGGTGTATCTCTTCAGTATGTGTGCCTGAATTATCCATAAAATAAGCCTTCAGAAAAGTTTTAAAAAGGAAGGTTGGAAGAAAAAGAAACTGAATAAAAACTGGAAAGGAAAACATAAGAACGGGGAAATAAGAATAAATGTTAATTAGAATGTAAAAGGAAAATTGTTAGCGCTATCCACAGTCAGCTGCTAGGTCTCACTGACCCCAGATTTCACTGCAGCAAATACACCAAAATAGGGTGAGATAATATTATGAGGAACATAAAATGCCCAGAGGTATGAGAAAATGCCCAGAGGTATGAGAAAAACCCTTAACCACCCCCTCCCAGTTGCCTTTCAGCAGGCTGATCTATCCTCTTGTTGTAAAGTCTATGCCACCTTCCACCATGACCAAGGAAGGAAATTTTCTTTCACAGCTGCAGAAGATTTTGGGGGTGAGAGCTGAGTCAGAGCTTGTTGACCTCTGTTTGAAACAGGTTTCTGGAAAAGGTATGTTGTGGGTCTGATCCATTACGACAGTTTCCCCCATACAAACTCACACCACAGCCATCTCCCTGGTGCTCTGGAGGCAGATTCCACCAGTGGACACCATGGTATTACACACTTCTTCAAAGGCGTAAAGGTCTTTGCCTGCATTCTCCATATTTTCCAGTTTCAAATTTATTAATTCTTCTTCATGTATTTTGACACAGTCCTATTTTAATTGATGCCACTTCTTCTCTTGAATTTAACAAGAAAGCTGGTCTGGCTTGAGCAAGAAAGCTTGAGCATGGCTGTCTCATGACGGTGCAATTGTTCACAACTTTAATCCTTTAAATGGTGCTATTTTTCCTATAAAAAAAACCAGCTTAGTTTGATAATTATGCTTCTAATTGAGGCATCATTATTTTAATAAAATAAGTTTTAGCAAAGAAAAAACAGCTTAAATACGGCAGAGTTCTTTGAAAGTGCAAGTTCCCATGAGAACTTGCATTTTCACATATTATAGTACTAATAACATAAAAACAAGGTTTTTCTTATGTTTTAGCTATTGCCTTCATGGCACTAGTATCATGACAGAGAGATAGCTGCATCTCGATTAGACTGACACCAGAATGTCTGTACAGGAAAATCAACACACCCCCCTCCTCCAGATGGGTGAGCTCATACCAGAGTGCACAGGTACACCTTTGGAAGAGGCTGCTTTTCAGGACTCTGAATCAGACAGCTACAAAGGCACTCTGCTTATGATGAAAAGTGTAAACCTTTACAGAAAATTAAGTATCTGGGTGGTAAGCAAGGGGGACTGGCAAGGGACAACATTACAATGTGCCATGTCCACAGTTTCTCCTGTGTGAAGATGTGCTTACTGAAGGCACACAAGAAGTTAGTATCTCCTTATGCTTTCTGTCCTTGACTTTGTAAAGCTTGAATGTCATCTCCTTAGACTCAGAAGGAAAACTTAAAATCTCATACTTGGTATACTTATTCTTGAGAGTAAAGAAATGTGAAATGTCCACTGCTTTTCTGGAATTTTTTATTAAAAGCTCCCTCTGATAATCACCTGCATT
Source organism: Pterocles orientalis (assembly GCA_011057875.1). Lineage (NCBI taxonomy): Eukaryota > Metazoa > Chordata > Aves > Pterocliformes > Pteroclidae > Pterocles > Pterocles orientalis. The sequence continues at coordinate 15,191 of WKFP01011113.1, forward strand.
AACAAATCAAATTAATTTTTAAAATTTTCAAATAAGGACATGTCAAGAATGTTATTTTTCATATTTCATAGCAGATTGCTCTTTATTCAAAAAGAAGAAATTGAAAGACGCCATCTTCCCAACCAACTTGGGGTCACTTGGGTATCCTATGCCTTAAAACAGCCCCATACCAATCTGTAGCAGATAAACAGGAAAATAGTATTTTACCAGTTTCTTTCCTGAGACTTGGGTTTGAAGTGGAAACACAGGAAGCCAAGGCTGTAGTCATGAAGAGTGGAGGTCACGGGAAAATACTTTCCTCCTCAGTTCCTCTTTTCTCTACCAGGAAGGGTGCAGAGCCATGGAGAAGTCCCTGCAACCCACACACACCTGGCCCAACGCAGGGCACGCTCTTTACAGGAAGGTGACTCCAAAATGCAGCAGGACTCAGAGCTACCCCAGGCCTGTCTCTCGCTGAAGTGAAGCCTGGCTTCTGATCTGCAGCTTTTCAGGAGCCAGGGGGGCTGAGAAGGAAAAACCACACAAACTGAGAAGTTGTTTTCTAGGTTTGAAGAAGAGCATTTGGAGAAACAGGAGAGCTCAGAGGAGGGCACTGTGGCATTTGTGTTGGAAACTTTCAGGTAAAGGTCCTTTGATGGGGTCCTTTTCTGCCACTTCCATGGGGCAGCAGGAATCTGGAGATCCAGAAACATCAAACGAGTCCAACTCAATCCCTTCAAGATGCCAGGTGGCACTCCTGCTGACAGCCATGCCACCGCTGCAGGCATCAGAGGCCAGAGGGCAGTGGGCTGTGCCCTTTGGGGAAGCAGGGTCAGCCAAGAGAACCACAACCACAAAGAGAAGAAAAACTGCAAACAAATGCTGTAATCAGGCAAGTTATGCTCTTGACTTGACTCAGGTGCTCTTCAAATCCTACCAGAAAACGTACTGCTGTGTTGGTAGCATACATGTCACCATCAGATGACATAAAATAGTAAACATGAGGCAACACATGGCTAAATCTTGACATCTGTATTGTGAATATACTCATACATGCATGTATACATATATCTATATACATTACATTCAGTCAGAGGTCCATCGAGCCATCTTAAATGTTATTTCTGTTAGAGGATTTTTTTTTGTGTCAGTCATTTTCATTGCACCAAAAAGCACGGGTGACTGCCTGCATTCCCTGACATGGTGTCCAGAGGATGGTGATTAACCTTAGCAAGTATTTTGTTAGTTCACAAGAAACCACTGCCAGCTGCATTCAAAAGGCTCTAGCCGATGCCAGGATAGAGGATTGGGCCAAGGCAAACAGAAAGGGGAGAAGGATGGATGTCCTGCGTCTCTGTTGTACAGAACAAACTCTGGTCATTGCAGAGACGCTCAGTGACAGATTTCCTGGAACATACCTGTGCATGTGGGAGCTCAGGTAATACTCTTTTTTTTCCAAGCATTTTTTTACTTAGTCTCATGCCAAATACATCCATTGCAACCAAGAAATTCAGGAAACCATTCTTCATCCATCATCAATTTTGTTCTTAAGGAAAAACCTTTCTTTGTTTTACTTTTCTGTAGGTAACAATCTTTTTGTACCTGCGTACAAATCAATATCTTCATAATGAAGGAAGCAGAGAAAGAAAACAATCATATGAATCATGGCTTATGTAGAAACTGACAAGAATTAGGGAGAAAAGCAGCATCACATACCCTTTTTTCCCCAGAAACTCACCTTTACTAGAAGTTTAGTTGTACTCTGTATTTAATGAAATCAAGCCCTAGCATACAAGCTTGAGTCTAAGCTCCCATTGCATGTAAAACATACCATTTGGCTTATACAGTTTCTAAATTTCTTATGGTAATTTTCAAGCTTATTTCCATAATGGTATGATAGGGGAAAAAAACCCTCAAAACTAAATTCATTCGTTTAAGTGAAAGCTGATAGTCATCTGCACTGACCATTAGCATCTTGGTCTTGACCTTTCAGAAGGACACTGAATTTTATGATAAAAATTCTGCTTCTTTTTGAAACTGTCATCATTTTTTCATGGTTGTTCATGGTGGATACATGTTGAGATCCCTCTGAATGGCAGTACACCCAACTGGTGTGCTAGACACTTCTCCCAATTTTACACCACCAAACTTGCTGAGGGCGCGCCCTACCCTATCATGCAGGTCACTAGCAAAGTTAAGCTGTATTGGTGCCGGCACTGAGACTCATAGAATGGTTGACACTGGCAGGTCACTCTGGAGACCACCTAGTCCACTCTCCCCACACACATACATGCTCAGACTAGGGTCAGCTAAAGCAGGTGGCACAGGACCACGTCCAGGCAGATTTTTAACATTTCTGAGGAAGGGAACTCCACAACCTCTTTGGGCAATTCCCCCTAGTGGCTGACCAACCTCACAATTGAAAAAAGAGTTTTCTCATATTTAAGTAAAATTTCCTGTGTTTCAGTTTGTGCCTCTGGCCTCCTTTCCTTTCACCAGGCATCACTGAGTAGAGTCAGAGAGGGAGAAGAAAGGCTGGACAGTGCGTGGCAACATAACCAGAAGTGAGAAACAGCAGAGGGACCACCCAGAGGAGCTGGAGAGGCACCATGGCACTGGGGCAAACCCACCACAGAGTATTGCCACAGTACCGTAAAAAATGACAAATTGTATTGCACCTTAATGTATTATCCTACAAGGTCATATTCTGTTTTCAGGCATCAGTTCAGAAGGGTGTTTTGACTTAGACTTACATACCAGTTCTAACCTGCAAAGCACTCAACTAAATTTAAGTAAGGGATTATTTCTAACTGACCTCAATGAAAGAAAGGCTCACCCAAAGACAAGCACCTTGATTACCAAGGATGTTTGTCAGAACTGGAGCCATATGAGCTATATGTATACCTAATGGCAAACACTGAACCCTAAGGTCATTGCCTCTCAACTTTTCATGTCAGATGCCTGTGTAAAAAGCACAATGTTTCTTACCAGCCCATGGTTTGTTTGTTGTTTTTTTGTTGTTGTTGTTTTCTTCCCATGAAAACCAATGAGTAGGGTACATGACTGGGACAGGTGCTTCCTCGCTCCCCACCCCACACCAAGATGTGGCCAAAGCCTACACCCACAGTAGCAGCTTGGAAGTGTGTCTGAAGTCAACAACAAAATGCAGCCTGTTGTAGCAATGTAAATTCAGAGATTCTTCCATCAATAGCAGCCTAGTTGGCAACAGTCTGACTCATCACATGTCAACAGTACCATTTTCCTTTGTATAATCTGCATTTCATTCATACCACTGAATGCAGAAACCACACAAATGAAACTCCTGCATGTAGGTTAGGACTTGTACTTTCAGGTAAAATTGTCAGACTCCTAACCTTAAATGCTAGGTACCTTTTCCTTCAAGATGTTCACTGTCTGAATCAGCATTTGGAGCCCGTCTCTGTATTTCCTTCTGAAAAAAAACAAAGCAGAGGTACACATTCAAGTCTTGAAATCAAAGTTGAATAATGAGGAGAAATAGTTATTAAAATCAGACCATGCTTTTTAATGGGTTGTAGAAAACTATTCTGTTCAAAACTGAAAACAGAACACTCCCACAGCTTGCAAGGAGTCAACACATATTTTTCACACCATGTCACATATTAAATGGGAGGCAGATGACTTAGTTATCTTCTATAATGCACTCTTAAAATCATAGCCAGCAAGAGTAGCACAACCTCTTAGTTTTACTTGTAAACATATCTTTTGCTTTGTTTAGAGAGCTGAGGACTGTTGTACACCATTGCTGTAAAACAAGACAACCCACCTGGAAGCAGAGACACAACAAAGACATGGGTGTCCTTCTGACACATGAATCTGTCAGGGCGCAGTCAGCCCCTGCAGGGTTTTTTGTGAGCAGTGATAATCCCCCTCAATGGTCAGAAAGGGGCTCATCCAGCTACAACTATCATAATTCCAGTGGCTTGAACAGAGGAATCAGTACTCAGAAAACTCAGAGGAAGCCACTTCAGACTTTATTTCAACAAGGTGAAATGTAGTCCAAAGCGTATTTTACTGTGAAAGTCCCATCAGACTTAGCAGGATCAGAATGGCATGGTGAGGTGTGAGTAGGTAGGTCAGAAATCTCAGGAAGCAGTTTGTTAGCTTTCAGGTGGGCTCTGGTCCTATCCAGCCACATGGTATTTAGACATCTGCTTTTCTGTCAAGGACAGGCTGTAGAAAACTGAGATCAACAAAATAAAACAAATGAAATAAATTACTAAGCTCAAAAAGCATAAATTATTAGACTCAAAATACAGTTCATCCTCTTGGGCATCTTGACTTTGAGCCAAGTAGTAGAAATTTCTTCACAGCCTGGGCTACTTCCTAGTGATTTGAGTACCCTGAAAGAACACCTGCACTTCCACTCCTGCTAGGCATTGCTAAAAAACGCACACATATTACAGAGTACTTTAGTCCTCAATTACTACATTTTCTTTACATAAATGTACTTAACAAAGAGAAATACATTAGTATCAACAAGCAGAAACATCCTCTCCTTTGGTATCATTGCCTTCATGTGAAGTCAGCTGCCGCCACCAGGTAAACTATCATTTTCATACCAAGACCTGCTCTAAATCTAACACAGCTGTGGTCCCAAAGAGTGCATGGAAAAAGACAGAAAAAAGAAATTTTGCTAGGCTAAGCGTTAGCAACAATTAAAGCATGCTCTGCATTTTGGCATTTTTCATGGCTTATTGTTAGCCTCTTTGAAAGATTACAAGAACGTGGAGTTTTTCAACAAGTTATTAAGCACTACTGAGTTATTAGCACCTCCTAGAGAATTTATTACTTCATTTACACAGTATTTGTCTCTACGGCAACAAAACTTTAGTGCAACAGTACTGTTAAAATGTGATGTCTTTTGTTTCCTCTATGCCTTAGTGAAAAACATTAACTAGAGAGTCCTGCTGGAATGGTGCCTTCATTGTAAATAATTTCATAATCAATTCCTTTGAATCGCTAGACTCGCTCTGCTTTCAATAAACTTTGCAAGAAATTTCACGTTGCAAAAAGATTATAATTAAGTGCATGGTATATGTCTGAATCATAAAAAAAGAGGATTAGAAAATATAAAATGCCTATAAAAGAACACATTTTACAGTTGATATATGTCTTCTAGAAGAAAAATATTTGAATGAAATAATATAGCAGCAGTCAAGAGGTTTTTGGGTTAGGATTTCCACTTATAACTTTTACAACAACACTGAAATCATACAGATCTGCTGACTTCCATTTGACAACCATCTGTTGTTTTGCCTGTAAAACTGCCTTTCTGAAATCTTATCAGACCTTCTCTCACATACAAATATTGGACAAGCAAATTACTTTCTCTGTATTTACATAGCACTGTGCAAAGAAAGTTGCAGATGTGACTGACCATTAATTAAAAGGGATGTAAAGGCATTAAGTATTTGTAATAACACTATTAAACTCTTTGGAAAGCTCTGGAGTTATAGATATATTTCTGTTGTACACAGAATTAAGCTACCAGAAAACCAGCATGTGCTATCCACACATAAACCTGGTTATTTAAAAAAGTCTGAGCTGTCTGGAACCTGAAAAGTTCCAGGCATAACTCCAGCTTTCAGGCTTTGCTGTTCACAGCTCACTCCTCTGCCTGCTTGTCTGTCAGAGAGACACACAGCCTTGTTCCTCCCCTCTGACAGTCTGACTTTCAAATTCACAGCTTGCTTTCATGTAACTGCAAAAACCACACCATTGATTGGGACCTGGAGCAAATAAAGACTTGAAGAAGTGGCACAGTATTTTGTTTTCCTTGCAGACAAAATTCTGATTGGTATGAGCGTGAATGTAGGAGAAACACAAAGAGACGTGGAAGACCTGGGTAAGTTATCTCTGCTGTTTATGTGTTTCAGTGAACAATGACAGAAAGAGTCAAGAGAATTGGGAAAATTTTCCTCTGTGCCTTTCAGAGAGCTTTAAGCACTGTCCAAATGGAAATTCTCATTTTGATAGTTTGATTATTCTTACTGATAGGTGATGTACCTTTCTTTCAGTTACTATTAACACATTAATGAATGTTTGTTTTCAGTGTTCAGTTTTCTCTCTATGATGACGTTTTAGCCTCAATTTCTTTATGTATGCTTTCAGCATGTATCTCTTAGTCTCCTTCTGTGTTAATACGAGCGTGTGTACCACACAGGTGTGTTTTGGAAGGGTAAAGTTCACCACTTGCCAAAAATTATATCTTAGAAGTATCGGTTAGTTAGTAATGCCAAAAGCAAAAATGGCATTTATCTCTAGTCATCACAGCCAGAACTCTGTATTTCCCCTCCCCTTCTGTATAACTCTGACACTTATGAAGTCCAAAAGACATATAAGAGGAAAAAAATATCGTATATACAATTATAAAGGCAAAACAGCAATAGCCCTTCATGAATTTGATATTCATATGTGATCCTTGGATATCTAGAAGAAAAACTGATCCAGAATCCTTATCCTCAAAGCAAAAAAAGTTTTGTTTTTTTTAAGAGAGGCATAATCACTGTTCATCTTGCTATCACCATAAAATACATAAGTTTACACTACCTTTATTACTGTGCCATATAGTATACGTTTGACTGGCTTAACAAGACAATTTACACTGTAAAAAGCTGTATTCTTGAGAGCACTCTTCATGCGTTGTGAAGGCATCATATTTGAAGATCTTGTAAAATCAAGGCAAATTAGAAGGCGACACTAAAATAAAGAGTTCCATAAATTTTACTAAGCCTATAGTTATCCAAGTGTGCACTAAATGTCTGGCTTCTGTAGCTAACAGTCAGCCTGTGCATGGGTCCACCTAGATTTTGTAGTGTTACCTAGACTTCATTGACATTGACTGCTGAAACGAACCTCAATTATCCTGCTTGCAGGATGCACTATTGTGCTCTATCAGTGTGTATATGTTGATGTCTCAGAGTGTCAGTCCCTGAATCCACTGACACTAAGATGTCTCTCCATGATCTCAAGTTAGGATATTAAATCAAATGGGGAACAACGATTGTGTTTATTCCCATGCTTGAACCAATTTCAGCTTGGCATTCCCAGGTTACTCTTCTGACTCACAGACCTCAGCTTTTTTAGGGGTAGGTAGTTTTCAGTCACTCTGCTGGAGGCTGCTCTTCTTTATGAAGAACTACATGTTTACCTGACAAATAGAAAGAGGGTAAGTGAACATATTTCTAAGATCTGGGAGACTGAAGTCATGTCTTTAAATCACCATTATGTTACTCATATTATGTATACTTATATCTTTGGTGTCCTCATTGATATTTGCAGCCCCCAAGAAATTAAGCAGGTTGGATATTGACATTTCCTTTTCCCTTTCTGGACATGTTTTACATTGAGGACCCCTAGATTATGCCTACTGCTATGACAAACTTTAGTATGGAGACTTATAAAGAGAGCTTCACTACAGTCTTGAGTAGCACACTGAAGACTGCATGAGGTGTGTCTGGTCTTGCTCCTTTCCCATTTCAGCTGTATTTCAGCTTAGTGACCAGGTTTTTACAGATATTCTTGGGCACCCATATCTGCTTACCAGGAGGCTAACACGGTGCCAGTCTGACTCAGATCTACAGGCTCTAACCAGGGAGACAGGCATCTAAAGGTTGAGTCTAGCTTTGCAGTCCTTTTGTGAATCTGTTTTTAGCAGATATTTGCAAATGACCTGAGCCTGCCTTGCCTGCTGCCTGTCATCATTGTGGCCTATGCATATAGCCTTGCTAAACGAAAGTCGCCTTCTCTAGCACAAAATAGCAGAGAGAGAACACAGAAGCATTTGCTGGGAGCTGGTAAGTACCCAGTGTACAGCAAAGGTATCAGTCAGGTAGAAGGGAAAGTGAAAGAAAAAGGGAAAGGGAATGGAAGGAAGACACATACAAATATCTCTTGATCCTTATAAGCAATTTTGCTACAATAGGTGTAATACTGCGATGTGATAAATCAGACTTAATATGAGATAATTACATCACTCAACTAAGGTTCATTCTCAAATTGATGTCAATGAATCCTTTGTAGCACAAGATCATTCATTAATATGCACTTTATGCAAGACATTCATTTCCAAGATTAAAAAGTAGGTGCTTAATTGGAAATGTGAGATACATATTTTTTGAAAAACATCATTGCTTTTCTAAAAGCAGTATCATGCTAACCAGATGAATTTATCACCTTGAGCAGAATAAATCCACCAAGGAAGGAAAAACAGACCTCTGTTATGAAATAACACAAGCTTTAAGATTTGAAACAATCACTACAATCACTTATTGAAGCTTCTTGCATAATGCAGCACATAAGACATTACCCACCAATTTATTCCTCAAGCTGTAACTTCATATATGGGCAGCTTTCACTGCAAATGACTCGTGGATAGAGGGAAGCTGGTTTATTCCCACCATCTGAGTAGTGAGGTGCATATTTTAGGCAGAGGTCTTCACAAATGCCTGTGAGCACAAAGCTCTTCAGTTTTGCAGTAAAGTATTTCAAGCAACATTTCAAATCAAACAATTTCTACTTTAATTTATAGGTATGTAACACTCCTTACATCCCTGGAGGTGTTCAAGGCCAGGTTGGATGAGGCTTTGAGCAACCTGGGCTAGTGAAAGTTGTCCCTGGCCATGGCAGGGGGGTTGGAACTTGATGATCTTTAAGGTCCCTTCCAACCCAAATTGTTCTGTAATTCTATGATTCTATGATCTCTGGCAGTTCAGAGGTACGCCAATGGCTGGCCCTGAGACTCAGTCTTCAGCTTCTTACTTGAATTTGCTGGTTCTTTCCTTACTGAAGGAAATGTTAACTTTCCCTTTCTGTCTGCTCTCAGTGGGAAACATCACATGAGGGAATGCAACTTCAGACTACAGAACTCTCAAAATCTGGTCCATTTCCTATTCACGTATTTTCCAAGATTTACTAGGGTATCCACCAATTCCTGGTTAACACAAAGCTGCTAACAACAGTTCCTGCAAGGCCCATCTGTGCTTTACTGGCAGATAATGGAATCTGAAGGAGTGTGCGAAGTTCACTTTTCCGGAAAATGCCTTCCATGAACTATTACTATTAATGAAGAGATTCTGTGTTAATAAGGATGTGGTGAAGAAAAGAACAAGAGAATGGAAATGGAATGGGGTCTGAGAAACACTGGTGGCAATCTTTACTGTCATAAAAGCAGCAGATCTGTTCTCCAGAATGAATCAAGCTAAAAAAAAAATAAATAAAAAAAAGATGGAGACTGTATGGGATATGACAGAGGCCTATAAAATCCGTTCAGTCACTCCAGTTTCTTTTTATGTAAAGCTAGAGGACATCAAATTGAACCCATGTATGTTAGCCTGCAAAACAGAGAAAACTTGCTTAAAATGGAAAACAGTTAAGTCCTGCTGCAGGTTCAAAAGGAGGATCATGAAATTAACATGAGAAAAATCTTTTAAGAACACAGACAAACTACCTCTGGCTCAGGGCTCCCTGAATTCCAATTTCACAGTTCATTTCTTCTGGGATATACTAACTCATGCTCTTTCTTCTCTGTGTTCTTCCCTTGGCACCTGCTACTGACTACTGCAAGACAGAAAATATTAGGGCTAAACTGAATGACCCGTTTTCATCCTTATGAAACTCACTTGGACCAGGTTGGATATTCTTCAGTCGTGGAGAAAATCTGCCAGCATCCTAGGATCATGAATAAAATAATAATACTTGCTGCCTAATTACTGTGAATGACTTGGTTGTTTTCCTGCCAAAAACTCATCAATGTGAATTATTATGCATGGTGAATACAATCTGCAGTGACATTTTTAAATCAGTCCCGTTTAGATGAACACAGGCAAACTAATTGCAAAGGATGGTTATAGCTGAAGACTACTTTTACCAGCAAATAACACATTTTATGCCGTCTCCTAAGAAAAAGAACAACATTGCATGTTCTTTAATTTCCACCGGGCTTGGACAAGTAATTTTCTTATCTGTAATGTTACATTTACTAGCTTAGATTGATTTTTCAAGTTATTTGCCTCAACAAATAAATTTTAAAACAAGTATAAAATATGTTTCAATACCCATGCTATCAGTCTTAGTTCAAAAAAGGTTTTTACAGGATCCAGCCTGTTGCTATGGAAATAACAGAGTTCAGCTGAAAAATATTTGTTTTTTTTTTATTTGTGGATGTATTTTTTCTCTGCCTTTGTGTTTCTTCATACTGCACCTCTGGAAGTACACTATAAAGAGAAGAACCTGACCTAGGCATTGAAAGTTCAGTCAGAGAAGACTGGCTGGTACTGTTTATCTCCTTCAAGTCTTTACTCTTTTACTCTTTTAGAAATATTTGACGTGCCTGACATGCATCCATCTGGATTGAAAAAATCACAGCTGCCAAAAGACATGTTGCAGTCCATTTGACCACAAAGACATAACACAAATATTTGCATCTTACTGTTCAGTCTGTGACAATGAAACCCACAACTCCAAATCACATTTGCATTTGAGCTGTACTGTCTTCAGTGTAACCATGTAACCCATCATTTAATGAATTGAGTGGAAACCTTGAAAACCTTGGATGGAAACAGAGGAGTTTCTTACTCGAATGGGTCAGGCTTTGAAACAAGACATCCCAGTCACATGGCAAATTCCAAAAAGACAAGTCTCTTCTTATCTCAGAAGATATTTTTTTAACGTGTGGTGTCTGCTGACTTGTATGTAAAAAGCTATTTTTCTCCCAAATCTACTTGCATAAATGCAGGTCTTGGAGAAGGAGCCATCACCAACAGAGGACTGTGTGATGCATGAGTATGTCTGGGAGTTCATGTCAACTCTGTACAAAAGCATGACTGTTTCAGTAGGACAAGCACATCAACTGCAAGCAGACAGGGGAAGGAGCGTGCTCTTTTTTCGATCTCTTTGCCTAAGGGGTTGGCAGTATATCTCACTGCTGTGCCTTCAGTGGCACTAATGGGAACTCACAGCCACACAGTACAAAAGGCATCTTCAGAGTGTGCCATGTCTATGACCCGTTAAAGGCAGATGGATGTCACTGACTTATTCACGATGCTAATGAAAAGTAGACTTTTTTTTCAGTATACCATGCTAGAAAAAAGATTTTTCAGAAGCCTTCTTATTTTTTGGATGGCAACAGTAACACCACGTGAAATCCATTACTAATCACTGGCTGTAATGCAAAATTAATCACCCGGCTGTATGGTAGCACCTCTGTATCTCGAAGCAGTAACATGCCAAAGTGAGCAGATGCTTTATTCACTACCATATGTCACGCTGTCTGACTCAGATGCCCGGGAGGTGAGTACTCATTTCAAGGCACACCCTTTTCTAGAAATGTCTGCTTGTGCACATGTATGTGCACTACCTGGATGGATGGATGGATGGAAGGAAATAGGTATTAAAAATAATAGATTCTGAAGCTCAAGGAAGGCTTTTGTGAGGAAAGAAAGCCAAACTAGGCTGCATATGTTTTCTTAGTCATTGTCATTTTTACAAAACCTTGTTAGGGTCGTCAGAGTGGTTTATTGATAATGCTTGTTACTGAGAATTGGTAACTGTAGTGAAACTCTTGAACTATTTTTAGTAGGTGTACACAAGAATAAGTTTAAGAAAAACAAACAATCCTAAAAGAAATCCCAGCTACTGTTTGAGCTGGTCTGATTATTTATATCAAAAATTGGACTTACATTCCTGGAAAACTTGTCAAATGGATTTTGCAGTAACTAGGAATCTGAGTCCCAACAGCAACCGTATCTGGATTCATGAGACTGACAGATACCCCAGAGCTTTTTACTTTACAGTGCTGGAGCACACCAGCGCTTTGACGCAAAGCTGGGAAACAAACACAATCTCACCAGAGGTGTTAGGTTTCCTCCCCTGGGAACCAGGTGGATCTGGGGAGCCCCATTAGTGAAAACTCTTAACACCCAAGCTCTTGTTTTATTCAAAAAAGTCTGAAAGTCCAGAGAATCTTGGTTAGGGCTTCCTGGACACACAGGCTCTGCACCAAAGACTTCACCTGGCACTGTGAAATGTATGCTTTTGTCTGTATGCTCCAAAATATGTGTGTAATTCTTTATCCTGAAGCACTGCTGACTACTGGAATTTTTTCCCATTTGTTACTGGAGTAATTTTTAAAAAACTAAATAATCCCTAAGTGCTGAATTTTGGCAGTTTCTAAATATAGTTTAACCAAACAACATCTGCTTCACTGAATATTAAAAACCAAATCATGTATGAGCTGCCAGGTTTGGCCAAAACAAGCAGTACCAACTAGAATCAGTGCTGTATTCTTCTCCTAAATAAAACACAAATTTATCAGTGCTAGAGTGAAAAAAATATGGTGACATATTCTTCTGTTAAAATATGTTTTTTGTAGAAGACAAAATAGTTAATTTAAATACATCAAATAAGTTTATCAATCAGCAGGAACATTTCTAGATTATTAATCTGAATCTAATTCCTAGACAGAAAACTTGATAAAATGCACATGGAAAATTTTTCCTGTGACCCAGAACAGAACATATTAAATTTCACACTTGAAAAATTGTCACAAAAGTAGAATTGCTGTCTTCCTGCTGCCTCTATCCTTCATATCACAATGGAGAACAGAAATAGTCAACTCAATTTTCTTTCTTGGCCAGGAGTAACAAATAAATATTCAATTATAACAATCAAAATTACTATTATTCTTTTTTATTTAGCAAAATATTAATAATGTCCCATAGAGATTTCAAAAAATCTCACTCTAAATATCATCCCCTACCAAGCATAAGTTTATATCATGCTTCGTCTGCAACCTCAAAAGTTAGATGTACTGTAAGTCCCTCTTATACTGCTGATAATTCTGAGTGAGCTTTCCTTTAAAAGTCTCAGCCATGTTAACACAGTTAATTTAAAATTGGCATGAGATGCACATGCCAATGTTGTTTAATTTTAATGGAAAAATAGTTTTATTTTGATAGGAGAAACTGTTACATTGCACAAGAAGATCAGATCTCTCTCTTGTTAATCTATTTAAAAGAGATTTCTGGAGGTTTCCCCTGAGACAGTGTTGTTGTCCCTGCAGAACGTCAGTGATTAATTGTTCCCTGATCAATAGATTATGCTGTGTTCTGACCCTTACCTCAAGAATGCAGAAGCAACACAGAAAATTCAAGGCCAGTAACCTCTCCTATTAATGAAGGATGACGAGAAGATGCCTGACTTGTCATATTTTGGCATGGTCTTTCATAAATATGTACTTTCCAAAGGTGTTTCCAAAAAAATAAGCACACTAACTTGTAGAGACATAATTCTTTATACCTGCATACAGAAATATTTACAACATCAGTAAGTAAAATTGAGTTTATCGATCTGGATTTTTTGTTGTAGTATTCCTGTACAGATCACATGAATATCTGTGTAATGTTTCACTTTAACATATTTTTTGCTCATAAATTAATTGAGGATGAAAAAAATATTTTTAAAATTTATTAAGTTTTGCAAAAAAAATTACAAATGTTTCTAAATTTGAAACTTCACAAGATTTCTCAAAAAAAATCACCTAGTCCACATCTTTCTCTGACACACTGAAAGTTGCCATTTGCTGAAATTAACAAAATATTTAAATAATTTCCACATTATGTTGTACTCTCCGCGTTTTGATCTCCCTGCCTCCATGCTGTTTGGATGCCTGGTGCTCCTCCTTTCCCCCTACCAGGAAAAAATGCATTTTCTGCAAAGGCCACGGGCATCATAGCTTCTCCACAGCACCTTGCAGCTCAAGGTGAAAGCACAAGATTGCCTTATAGGAAGCAAGACACTGCATAACACAAAACAGAATCCTTCAGCAAGCCCACATGAATGAAAAAATGGCGACACAAACAATATCTTCCATATGGCATTACACTGGTTCACTAATACAGCATTATGTTTCCACTGAGTGAGAAACTGGAAACATTTAGGTCAGCTCTACATGTGCAAAACTTCTGTTTGGGTCAGTCTTTCCCCAGGCATAAATAATGGAACTGATTAAAAACAAACTAACAGGTCAGCAGTAGCTACGTGTGGTCATCGCTGTCGAAGCAAAAGAACCTCTTGAGCCAAGCCATATTTCCAACCCTGTTGTGAAAATTTGTGATCTAAGAAATAACCGTTTCCATATTTGAAGTGAGGTAGAGCATAAGCTTTACAGATAGAGGAGAGAAGCAGAAACATAGCAGCCTTACCCTGAGAATGTCTCTGAGCTGCACAGCCTGCCTGGGGGATCCTCCCCTGTGCCCCAGGGGCACTGCTCTTCTATTTCCTTCTCTTACATTTCCCCCTTTCCACCTGCCTCTTCCCCACACTGTTCAGTCCCATTACATCCAGCTGTGGCAGGAAACTTCACTTTTTGAGTTGAGAGGCTGTTGCAAGCTGGTATTTTTTATGTTATCTTTGCACAACTGTAGTCTTTTATGTGGTATATAGAGAAAGCACCTTCTGGGTGTTTGTTTTAGCAATGTTATAGGCATTTTCTCATTGTAAAACCTATGGTCCCGCACCTATCTTTCATGCTGCTGGTACAGGGTTAAAATTAATAAGGACACTTAAGAAAGTAATTTCAAACACAACATTTCTCTTTCCTCCAAAGTCCACAGAGTAAACAAAGTGATATTGTATTTCATGACTGAGAAATGGCGAATATTCTCTGTGGAAATTTGCAATGTAATTAAATTATTACTTAAACTAGAGGTATTAGTGTGACTATTAAAGGTTAAAAATTCCTGACTGCTTTTTATTTGTCTGTCACAGAAGATTGGGAAATGCAAAAGAATGCCAGCCCCCTCCTTGCCCATGTGCCTATTCAGCTGAATGTTTTCAAGTGAATGTATTACAATTTAGTCTTTTTTTTTTTTTTTAACAGAAGTTACTTGAAAGTTAGTCAGGCTTCAGTTGAACAAACAGATTCTGATAGTAGTGAGTAACAGCTTTGTTTAAAAAAGGGATGGCCAATTCACTGTGCTGAAAAGAGATATGGCAAAACTTTCTATACTTTACTATATGAGATTTAATTTCCTTTATCTAAAATTCACTTCTCTTACCCCTTTATATTCCCCTTTTGTTGTTGCTGAAAACCACATGCCTTAAATACCATCCCTAAACAGATGGTGAAGAACAGAGTTATTTATCCGACGAGGTGAACATCAGCGCAGTTTTTTCTGCGACTTTTTGTGAGACGATGTTCCCTGTTTAGTCATGGAAGTCTGGAAGGTATTCTGGAAAAAAAAAAGGGTTTTCTTGTATTTGGCTCAAATGGTTGTAAAAATAGATTGAATTAAAAGGAAACTGTCTGTGTAGATGAACAAGACAAGGTGAAAGGAATAAATCTCTGTCCTATGAAAAAGGAATAAATATTTGTCCTATGGAAAAGGAACTACAATTCTGTACTATTTACTAACTCTTTACTTGAAATGTTTGTTAGTGACTTGCAGATTTCAGAAAGCCTGTATTTTGTTTACAAGAGTTCATCTCCCATTCCTGTAAGCACTTTCCATTGACAACAAGGGCTTGCCAAAGCTAGGTTTGTCCAATTTCCAAGGGCTGGAGGACATATTTACAAGCAGTGTTTGGGTTCCAATGCTAAATAATACATATCTGAAGTTTTACCTTCCTCTCCACTTAACCTCCCCAGTCAGAATACAACTTTGCATTTACCTAGGGGGATAGACAAGGAAGATGAAATCAGTTAGGGAATGTCGGAATGGCAATTCAAGGGAAGAAAGAGATCTGGGACTGTCTTTAAAAGCATTACTAAGCAGGGACAATAAGTTGCTTTGCTGCTTTGCACAAGTCTACCCATGCAGAAGGCAGACTGGCAATGGCAGAAATTGGGAAGGGGCAGGGCAGGAAGAAAGCCTGTTTTTCAGTTTGCATTAGAATTGACAGTTCTTGATACTCAGTATTTAAAAATTGCTTGGACTATTGTCCTGTGGCTGTTCTACTTCTAAAAATGTCCCTTCTTTCCAATTAAACAATTTTTGTCCCATAACAAAGCTTCATGCGCAACTTTGAATACAAGCAACTAGAAGGTCGGCACCAAATTTTAACTTTGGAAAAACAAACACACCATACTTACAAAACAGGAATTGCTAAACCAGAAGTTTTCACCTGGAAACTGAAAGCTTTTAGAAAGTGCTACTGTTAGTTTTTAGGCTTTGCAGCCACCCTGTCTCCCTCTTTTTATGTTTGTTATGTGTGAGCAGAAGTTAAAAGTTACATTTAAAATTAAAAGAAGAACCAAGAAGAAAAATTCAACAACTCAGGGTCTTGTGAGTGGGAAACACAAATGCTTTGAAGTATGGTGAAAAAGAATAATTTATTCTATCATTATCAAGACTTTTTATATTTCAAATGTATCCACAATTCTATGTGTAGAATGAAAATGTGATTTTAAAAAGTAATTTTAAAATTTAAAAAGAAAAATGAATTTAGCCTCAGAAGCTCAGAAGAGGTGAACTCATGGTGTGGGAATTACAGCTAAGACCTCAAGAGAAATTTTTGCAAAAATGTTTTTCCACAGTTTGATTTCAGTATAGTTGTATATTTTATTACAATATAAAAATGCTGCATTTTATTAGGCTTTCTGTAGTCCTCATGTCAGTTCCAATGGGGCAACTCACACACCTTTAAATCAAATTAAGTTTTCACTTTACCCTGCCAAATTTGGCAAAATTAAAATCTATTATTTTGTATTCTCAAAATTTTTTTTTGTAAAGAATCTGTTTTCAAGGAACATATATTCAGTACTAGTAAGGAGGAGAAACTTCAGTATTGCTAATTTTCTACTGTTCATAAGCAATCAGATATAGATTTAGATAGAATTTGCCAGCTCATTAAGTAGGTTTATCGACCTTTTAGACCTGTCCAGTAATCTAGTTGACGGTTATTTCTGTCTTCTACAGCCCTGCGGATAGGAAAGTATGTAATCTGTATATTCTCACAGTGATCTCTCCACACATTTAAAAAATAGTTCTGTTTTATTGGGATTGCAGTTTTGCCTAATTGTTTGTCTGTTCTTCCTAGATGCATGAAACATATGAAATAAACCAGGTTCTCTGCAGGTTAGCTAAGGTATTTATTGATATCTTTGCATTCACACTAAGTTTGGACCCACTCATGTTCTAGCTAAGTCTGGTCAGTGTATGTAAATTTTTAAAAGGTACACTTATTGATGTTTATATACACTAAGTTCCAGAATTATCTTTCAAGCTTGCTTTCTAAGAGAGGAGAAAGTGTGCTCAGTGTATTTTTACTACACTTCTGCTTCAGACTATTATTTTGAAATGAGAACTACTTTTTTATCTGAAAAAAAAAAGCTTAATTGCATGCTGCGCCAGAAATATGTAGCACAAAAAAGAAGCATATTTTTGGAGAACCAGCTTGAAACCACAGAAGCCCCAAACTCAATGAGTTAGAGCTGAAGTTGAAAGAAGGACAAATAAACAAATAAACAATCCTTTCCTTATAAAACTTTAATGTAAATTATGACCTTCTAAGGTGCCAACCCAAGAGTCCTGGAAATTGAGAGCATCTGCTAGATTTTTTTCCCACTGAGGTCAAAGAAAAGGCTCACACTGACTTCAGTAAGCTTTATAGTAAGCTGTATCTCCCAGAGCATGTACTATCACAGCAATAACAGTGGGGAAAAAGGAATTCACAATTGAAAATACAGGCAAGCAGCTGGAATGAACACTGATGCTTTTACCTTTGTTTCTAAAAGCAGCTTTTGATATTCCCAGCTTCAAAATGAGAAGAGAGCAGTGGTCTCTGCTCTCCTTTGGCCAAGTAAAATGAAGCATCTCTAAACTCAATATAGATGCTGTTTGTCCGTGGTTTCTTTATGCAGAAACAGAAAAATACTTCCAGTAAATCTGACTTTGTTGAGTTTCTTGTTTATTTGTTTTATAAATTTTACCATTCATATAAATCTTGAAGTTAGCTGAAGAGAAAACAAAAAAGTAAAATAGAGCCTTGTGTATATTATTTCTTCAACACTTCTCAGTAACTACATTCTGAGCAACATGATAGTCATATACATTAGATTTTTCTTCTGAGAAATATAAACAGTCTTCTTCACTCATCTGTTTTTTTTTAATGTAATGTTTTTAGAAAAGTTGCACTGTACTGGGCATACTTAGAGCCATACAGTCAAAATGTCTAAAAGTCATATACCTTTAAAAAAACTTTCAAATTTTAGATAATTTATAGAGTCTTTTTTCTTTCCTCTTCAGTCTAAACATTAGCTTGTAAAGACACATCAGGTGAAGTTTTGTGTCTGCTGGAGTATCCATAGATTGCTGAAGACAAGCATGTCTCAGTTGGTATTTTTGATTTTCAGCTGTCTTCAGTATCAACAACTTTATCAGGTAGTTGAAAAAGCATGGTCAAATCTGTGTTTCATCTCATTGAGTTGTAACCCCACACAACATTATAACATATCTGCAGAGGACACACATATGCTGTGTAGATGTTAATCCAGTTTTTGTTACCACTGGTAAAATATTTTCATATAAATTTTCCTTGCTTTTCTTCTTCTGTCATTTTGCCCTTTTCCTGTTCCCAAGAAAAAGTTATCTTTTTCTCAAAATTATTTTTCTTTTTTCCTATCCCTTATTTTCAGTTAAAATATGTGACCTATTTTTACAAGAGATATTATGAATATATGTACAAATGATTCTCAAAATCCCGTGTTTTTTTTCTCTTCTGTGTTCTCCTGAATGTCTGAAGGATATTTGACAGTTTGAAAAAGATTATCTTTTTCTTTAATACTTTGCCTGTCTTCCATTGGCTAAATTTTTCAGCACATCTCACTGCCTTCTTTGTGGCTCATCACTGCTACAATGACATGTTCGAATTTTGTAAGGATTTTATTCTGTAAGCTGTCTTTCAGGATCAAGTCATCTCCTGCAGAGTTTGAAGACAATATCCCACCCTGGTAGTGCCTGGGTGCACCTCTGCCTTCTAGGCCTGTTGTAGCTTGTTAAAGAAGCAATCATTGAAGGTAGACTTGACCCTTTTGAAGAACTGGGATGAATCCTGCTGGCAGAAGCAAAGATTTCATAATAGGTAGTAGGTCATTCCTACATAATTTAGGAGATCCTTAAAGGGAGGTGCCGAGGAGCCACTCCATTAGTAAACTCCGTGACAAAGGTATTAGATGACAGATTTCTTAAAGACAAAATAACCATAATTATGATTTTCCTTTCGTTATCAGTGTGGTTGGCATAAATATCTAAGTCTGACAGGCTGCCAAATAAAAGCACGCAGACTGGATGCAAATATCAGGCACGTGAAGTGGCTAAAGGTGAGTGGTAGTGGTAGCTAAATGTCCATACCTTTAACAAATGGCAGGGGCATGCTGGGGAGTGAGCACAATGTGGGTAAAAGATCTTCACCATGTCCAAAATGCCTCAAGGTCAGCAGGAAAATTGTCTGCAAGTACAAGTTGAGATGAATGCAAAATCTTTCACTTCAGTGTCTTTGAACATTTTTTTCACTAAAGGGATTTCTAACTAAACAGCAACACTAAGTTTGTTACTTAAAACAGCTTTAATAGGAAAAAAAGGGTTATTAGAGCTTAAAGGCCTTTTGAAGGAATAAAACTTTTGAGGGTCTGGCCAAGAAGTGTGGGTCGGCCTTGAATGAATGAGAAGACATGTTCAAGCTCAGCTGCAGGCTAAACTGGAAACAAAATCCTCATTTAGCATTATAAAAATTTGTGGCAATTTTGACTTCTAGAAGAACATGTCCTCTCAACTCTTCTAACGTGAAAGAACATAATTCCTGCTCTGGGACAGTGTCTTCCAGCCAAGCTTTACTGATGGTGGAAAATAGAAAACAAGGAAGGGATGCACTGAATATATGTCTGCACAGACTTCAGAGATGCCAGATTAACAGTTCTGACTGCTAAAGTGGCAGACAGCTCTTAAGAGCAGAGCCTCAAGGGAAAAAGTGATTCCCAGAAGAGTAATTAGAAAAACAAACAAAGAGTATGCAAAGATTTACAACTGGATATTGCAATAATTTTTTTTAGCTTTTTAAATCAGACTAAAAAAAATTTAAACAATCTTAGAATAAGAAAACACATGTTTTCCAATAAAAGCATAATTTTCAAAAGCCCAATACTAACCTTTTCAACCAATTACATCTTTAGAAGTATTTGTGTGGCACGGGGATGGGTGATGTTTCCAAACCAACACAAAATACTAAAAAGCTTGGGTTTTTCTAATGGTTCAAAAAAAGCCAAAATATCTAACAAAAATAAAAAATATCTATGGAAAAAAATTTATGAGCTCTTCTAGTAATTCAGAGACCTCACACATTGCAGGGAACTAAATTGTAATATTAGAATTGAAGTTACTTTTAAAAAAGCACTAAAACACATTACTTTTTAATCCTGAATCCTGGTCAAGCCAACATAGCAACATAACAGTTACATCTGAGCTTAAAATGCAACAATCTCCTCTATTTAGAAAGCTAATGAGAAAGGACAGGGTGAGTGTCAGAAACTCAGGAACATCAGGTGTGTTCACATTTAATTCCACCTGCCAGTAGCCTGGTCTCCACCCAGAGACCAGGGGTGGGGATCTGACACTCAGTTCAGGACCACATTTACAGCACACAGGGTATTCCCAAGCGAGAGGCATGACGCAGTGCTGTAAGGTTACCAGGCTGGGAGACAGCACAAAAGCCCTCTCCATCCCACACATCCAGCAAGTGACAGCAGTGTGAGGTAGTTTTGTGACTTCCTAGTGTTTCACCGATTAGATAAGAGCTAATTTGCATTCGTATGCATGTTCTACAATCCCATTTCTGACAGCAAGAGAAATACTCCCTGAAGCTGCTGATGTAGGGAGACATTGTATCACCTCCCTCTAGACAGGTGAAAACCTTTTCACCGAAAGCAGAGCGTCCTTCTGCAGAAGGAAGGACTCCTCGAAGTGAGCAGCTGGTTCAGAGTATGAGCCTACAGTGACTGGTTTGAAGAACTCCTTTTAGCCAAAGCCCTCACTAATGTTGGCAAGTATGAGTTGAGCCTGTGTCTCTTGTCAGAGAGAAAGGCCCTATCCTCAGGCATGTGGGAAAGAGGAAATGTGGGGCGTGCTAGCTGGAATCCACCTCTTCAGAACTGAGGACTAGATCATTGGCTGAAAACAAAGTCTATGTATTCTTTTCTTTGGAGGCTCTAATACTCTTCCACACCATTTTTCAGTCCCCTACCAAGGTGCACCTTCACCAGCCGGGTGTTGAGAGATTAATACGTAACAGCAATCTGTAAGCTTAATGGTTCAGACTAGCGCTGCCCTGTGTGTTCCCCAGCGGTTGCTAACTCAAAGGCCATCCTTGAGGAAAGATGCTGACAAACAGGAATGAGGCCTAGATGTCTACCAAAGAACTAGGGCTCCAAAAGGAGGGCAGCAATGGGCAAATGAAGCAGCCACCAAATCCATTATTTTGGTGGTGGTACCACTAGATGGTATCCATTCTCCAACTTTCCTTTTTTTTTTTTTTTGTTTTTTTCTTCCTGTCAGTTGCTTTGCCAACCTGCACTAGCACAAAAGTGCTTACACTTATACTCAGTAAACTTAAACCAGGACTTAGGAAGTCTAAGCAAGTGAATAATTTACTAATCTTTTTCTTAATACTTTTTTTTTTACTTCTGTGAGGCTTTATATTCATGACAAATAGCATAAAAGGAGTCAGATGAGTACATCCATTGCATCTGTCTCCACTCTGTAGTGCAGAGATCCCTAGCCAGAAACAGAAATTTTGGCTTGATAGACAGGTCTGCTAGCAGCATGTTTCAGCCTCTGAGCACTTTGCGACAGACATCTGGTAGGACTGCTACCAGAGGAAGACAAAGGACTGTGCTGTGTAAAGCCAGAAGTGTATGAACAAGATGGAGTTCCACAAGCAAGGAGCCTAAACCCATCTTCCAAACAAAACATTCCCCAGTTAAGTGCAAGGTAAGCAGCTACAGGAAAAATCTTTGCTCCCTTAGCAGGAGTGTCAGCTAATAGAGTTATAATTCAGCTGGTTTAGATTACAGTGAGCAGCTTGTGCTTTTTGGCTAACCTAGTAACAGGTGGACTCTCTATTTTTCATTCTTTAAGGAGAGATCCTGTTTGGAATTAACTAATTACATTAATGCTTTCAGCTTCTTTGGTTTTAATGATTTTATTTGGAACACAGCTCTTTAAAGTCCTTCATCATAAGCAGCATAAGGAAAGACTCCGTCATTCTCAGTTATTACAAGAGTCTGTTTCCAGTCCCAGTGTGTTTCTTCAGAACTGTAACACATAAGAATACTTGCCCACAAAATGACAGAGTGCACATTTTCCGCAAAATGCTAACCCAAGTTTCGGTAGCTCTTTTATCTTCTTGTAGCTATTTTTTTTTATCTTTCTTTTTTCTCATATATCTAGATGTGATTTTAACCCATGCTTTGCTTTTCCTTGTTGATGGAACCCTGTGGTCAGACAATAATTTGCTTTAGAAATGTTTGTTACCCATAACAGAAGAAATCTGTCAGCTATTCTGGCAATAAAGTAGGGGATTGTTTCATCTACATCGCTTTCTCAGCTCTGTCACTCTTATTTGAGCTTTAGCAAGGAACAATGAAGATGAATTTTGATAGAAAGAGCTGGTGCAACACTGCTACATGTACAGGGAAATAATAGTAAAACACTGCTCTCAGTTCTCAAAGCCTAGGTCTCTCCACTTCTGAGCTAGACTGAAAGAAACCAAATCTTTGGGTCAACAATGTAGCTCTCAGCAGCTTGCCAGAGATGCAGCTGGGAAAGCAAGAAACTGCAACTGCCTATTAGAAGTCTATTGCAGCATCTCTGGTGCGGCAGGTTAGGAAAAGGAAAGTTTCTCAAAGAAACTATCTCTCAGTATTTAGAGGGAAAGCGTTGTGACTGATGGACAATGAAAGGAAGAGATCCCACAAGGTACTTCAGACTTCTTCATGCTTAGAATTATGATGCAGAGTACCAGATCATGCTAGTGGCTTTTTGTAGTTGTGTATGCATATATCAATGTACCTGTTGAGCACACATCACAGCAATGCTTACCCTAAAAACCGCTGTGCTGAGTGGTATATATAGTAAACAAGCCTCCCAGTCTTGAAGAGTATACAGTTAACCAGGGTCAGTTTTATGGAGCACAGGAGTTTTCAAAGCTCACATTTCACAGAATCACAGAATCACAGAATGTTAGGGATTGGAAGGGACCTCGAAAGATCATCTAGTCCAATCCCCCTGCCGGAGCAGGAACACCTAGATCAGATCGCACAGGAACGCATCCAGGCAGGCTTTGAATGTCTCCAGAGAAGGAGACTCCACAACCTCTCTGGGCAGCCTGTTCCAGTGCTCCGTCACACTTACTGTAAAGAAGTTTTTTCTCATATTCAAGTGGAACCTCCTATGTTCCAACTTGAACCCATTGCCCCTTGTCCTATCACTGGATGTCACAGAGAAGAGCCTGGCTCCATCCTCCTGACACTCACCCTTCACATATTTATAAACATTGATTAGGTCACCCCTCAGTCTCCTCTTTTCCAAGCTAAAGAGACCCAGCTCCCTCAGCCTTTCCTCATAAGGGAGATGCTCCATTCCCTTAATCATCCTCGTGGCTCTGTGCTGGACTCTCTCCAGCAGTTCCCTGTCCTTCTTGAACTGAGGGGGGACACAATATTCCAGATGCGGTCTCACCAGGGCAGAGTAGAGGGGGGGGAGAACCTCTCTTGACCTACTGACCACCCCCCTTCTGATACACCCCAGGATGCCATTGGCCTTCTTGGCCACGAGGGCACAGTGCTGGCTCATGGTCATCCTGCTGTCCACCAGGACCCCCAGGTCCCTCTCCCCTACACTACTCTCCCACAGGTCAG